>RJWH01004194.1:0-117868 GCA_004363575.1 Solenodon paradoxus | reverse complement strand
GGTGCAGACCCTGGGAGGCCGCGGCAGAAGGACTGCTGGGCGGGATGCAGGGGTGACACTAGACTCAAGGTCAGCGTGAGCTCGAGCTCTGGGGAGCCCCTCCCCGCAGAGGGCCTGAAACTTGCGGTCGGAGCCCTGTAGCCCCAGGGCATTTGCACCCCGAATTCTCTCTGGAATGCTAACCCTGCGGTGGTTTCCGCGGCTGCGTCCACCGTTTGCTACCCCTGGTGCATTTTAGGGGCCTGAGGGGTGAAACATGAGCTTCTGCTGGAATTCTCGCCTGTAAAGCAGGCACCTGTGGGTGAGTCAGAGCAGGGAGGGTGCGACCGAAGGAAGATGGAGTTTGTGCAAATCACGAGGAGGGAGATGATCTGAAAACTATTAAAACGTGATTTTCACTGACTGGAGGTACCCGGTGACAGGACAGAAGGTCGGCAGGCCCTGGACTGCAGCTTCTGATCATGGCCGGCTGCCAGGCCTTGTCTGCAGGCTGCTCTCCGGCCCGGGTTTCCTGCCCGCACACCCGAGGGCTGTGTTCTGCATCCCAGTTCTCCGCCGAGTTCTCAGCATCGCCTTACTGCCCAAGATCTTCCCTTTCTCCCTCTGGAAGAGCAATCATTTCCTGTCCACGCTGCCCAGAGCAACTCCAGAGCGGCCCACATTCCAGAACCTTCTTTTTCATCCTTCATACATCAACCCTCACAGCTGCATCTTGGTGACAGGACGATTGTTCTTTAAGTTACAGAAGGGACAGCTCAGAGCGAGGTTTTCATTGGCCTTTGTGGCGAGACGGCCTTGCCTGTCTTTTCCACGCTGAGCTGGAAAACTGGACGTCGAGTCCACTCTGGTCCTCCGGTCACTTTCTCTCTCAAGGCGCAGACCTGGGACGAGTACAGCTAGTAGACTCAAGGAGGTCACCGGTGTGACCTCTAACTTTCAATTCTGGAATTCCTGCAGGGTCTCCTGAGATGCAGGACCAGGCGCTCAGCTAGGAGACGGCAGTTGGGTGGCTGGCACCTCTGCTTGTCTGGGTCAGTGTGACTGCAACAAATAGAGAGGCCGGGTGGCTTGCAACAACAGAAGTGATTTCTTGCTGTTGCGCTGGAGGGCAAGGTGCCGGCAGATTCGATGTCTGGTGACAGCCGCTTCCTGGTTCTCACCGTGTCCCCACATGGCCCTTGGGGACAGCTCGTTCTCTCAGTGTCTTTCATCAGGGCACTGATCCCAGTCAACTCGAGAATTCCCACCTCCCCACACTCATGTTGGGGGTTAAGATGACCACGTATGAAGTGGGGGGAGACGAACATTCACAGCACAGCGGCACATGACTCAGTACATCTGTGCGTTACACTCAGGTCGGCGAGGCCCTCATCCATGTGCCCATTCAGAACCACCAGGCCTTCCGCGGCCCCTCGGAAAGGCGTGCACTGTGGTTCTCACCAGCGTTGGATGGAGAAGACAGAAACGTAATTACTGTACAATCAGTGTGACAGATGTCACCTAGAACATTCGTGAATGGCCACCAGGTGCTCAGAGGAGGAGAGCCAGAGAGCCTGTGCCCTTTGGCCCCGGGCCCCTAGAGCAGACACTTCTCTGCCTGGACAAGTGACCTGTGGGCTTGCCAGTGAGCAGTGGCAGAACGAGCACTCTTGTAGTAAGAGGCTGTGCCTCTGTGCTTCGAAGTTTTCTTTTTCTTTAAAGGAGAGGTGCAGACAAGAAGAGAGAGGAGACGCTTTTTACTTTTACGGAAGTGTTCATCTTGGTTGCTCTCTCTGGTCCTGGGAACGCAGACCAGGTCCTTGGGAGGTATGTGGACTGCGTGTGGTTGGAGGAAGTGGACTTATTCATTGGGCCACCAGAGTATACCTGAAGGAGTTTTTGAAGTTTTGAAAAACATAAAGCAAAAGGGAACCAGCACCTACACCCTATCAGTCAGGATTAAAAATGTAAACCTTTAACATGCTGTCATTTTTATTTTTCATCAATATTTTTAATATTAAAGGAGCAAGAAAAATGTAATAAAGATGAATGCCCCTCGCCTCCCTCCCCAGTTTCAATCTCCTGTGTTCCTTCCCAGAAGCGGTATTATAAATTCAGTATGTGTTTGTCTACTCTATTTAAAATGACTTCATCATGTTTCCATGAATCTATCTATACCATATTGCAGAGTATCGTTTTATGCAGCCTGCACTTTACAAAAGTCCTATATTATGCACAACATAATATCCTAAAGCTTGATTTTTTTATTCAACATTATGTCTTCTGAGATATAGTCATCTTGATACATATCTGAACTTATTTACTTTAAATGCTGCATAGCATTCTTCTGTGGAATGACCGCCCCATCATTTATTGATAAATATTCCTCCAGATGGACATTCAGCCTGTTTCCAGCTGTGGCTCTTCCCCATGATGCTGCAGAAAGCATGTTTTGGGTACTTTGTCACGCAGGACTGTGCGCATGTTCGGGCTGTGATTCCGCGCGTGCAGACAAGGCCAGATTCCCCTCCAGAGCGCTTGTCCCGACTGACACTCCCAGCACATTTTCACAGACACTGTGTGAAATACTGGGTAGGGCCTGACTTTGATGCGTGAGGCTCTATCGCACTGCGGCCATGTGCTGGGGCTGGCTGGACATGTGAGTCTCTATCCTCTCCAGGCTCAGTGGCATCACAATGTTAGCTTGGTATTGGCCGTGACATCAGTGTTGACACCGTGAAAGAGGAGATCCTACTGATCAGGATTTCTCCTGGAGAACCAGAACACCACTGTCCCCAGCACTTCTGGTCCACTGTCCTCCCTACACTCATCTCGCACGACTCCCGGACCACCAGTTGGTGCGGTGCCCTTGTGTGGCTGCAAGTCTTCCCCAGGTATGGTGGCAATTGCTGTGGTCAGAGAATTTAACAGGGTCTTATCCCGTACTGCTTCAGACTGGAGGGGCACCAGGCACCAGGCTCCCCTGTAAGCAAGTAACACACACACACACACACACACACACACGTGCGTGCACACACACGTTTCCTTATTGGAATGTTAAAGTAGCACATTTAAATACAGCTACACCTTCTGTTCGATATTTAAAAAATTTATTTTGTTGCCACATTAACTAGGTGTGCGGTCTGCATGATTGTAAATCTCCCTCTGTATATAAGACAGCAAGTTTACCACAAGTTCTTTTTTCCTTCACTATTGTAGTGTAGGAGCTCCAAAGCAGTACTTCTCACCTGGTTTCTTTGAGAGTCCACAGAAACTATTTAGAGGCCTGCAGGGGAAGGACTTAGCCTTTATTATTTCCAGGAGAGTTCAATGGTGGTTGTGGGACAAAACAACCGCCTCTTTTTTAAAAGATATTTTTTATTGTAGTAAGTGTTCTACACATTAAAATAATTTCCTATGTATATGTTCCCCATTTCTTAGATATGTTTGAGCACACCCTGCCCTCCACCACATCACCAAGTTTCTTCCCCACTGTTCAGTGGGCTCCACCACCATTTGCCCTGTCCATACCACTCCCTTTTGGTCACCTCAGTTCTGTTGCAAATATTTCAGGGTTGATTGTTTCATCTGTTCCTTTGTTTTGTCTATTCACATTACACCTATGAATGAGATCATCTGGTATCTATCTTTCTTCTTTTGACTTGTTTCACTTAGCATCATCCCCTCTAGATCCCTCCATGTTGACGCAAATGACAGGGTTTTATCTCCTCTAAGGGCTGTGCAGTATTCCGTTGTATAAATGTATCACATCTTCTTTATCCATTCATCTGATGTTGGGCACTTAGATACTATTTCCAGTTCTTAGTTATTGAGAATAGGGCCGCATAGATTTCCCTTCCTTTTAAAGTCTAAATATCCCATCCTTTGGAGGGACAACATTTTGTTTATCCCTTCGCCTGTCCACAGACACTGGGTTGCCTCCTCCTTTGCTTTTGTGACTACTAATGATAGCAACACGGGCATACACATTTTCTTTGAGACTCTGCTCTCAGTTCTTTTGAACTTACACCCAGGAGTAAAATTGGACCTTATGATGATTCTCTTTTTAATATCTTGAGGAACCGCCATACTGTTTTTCAGAGTGGCTTCACCATTTGGCATTCTGAAGTACACTCCAATCTCTCCACATCCTCACCAACACTTGTTATTTTCTGTTTTCCTGTTTCAAAGCAGCTATCCTTGTGAGTATGCTCACCCCACTTCTGATGAGAGAATTTACCTCTGAGTCACCAGATCACAAAGGTGGACTCCACTTTTTTTGATGAGTGTGGACTCTACTGAGGTTTGATTCTTTGGATATCAGCAAGTCATTGAGGAGCCTCTTAGCTGGTATCTTCATTACAAATCTTGCCAGATGTTTTATTTTACTGCAAATTGGGCCTCCTGCTGTGGCCATGCCCCACGCTAGGGGAACTCTCCTTCTGTAACCAGAGAGCCTATCGAACACAGGGAAGATGAGAGAGAGCAGATGAAAGCCAGGAAATATGAACTTATTTCTGAGTTTTTCCACTGTTACCTTTCTGTCTCTCTCCTTTCTTTCTGTAAGTGAAATTGCACGCGTCCTTATCTCCTTTAATCGGGTTAGAGTGTTGGATGTTCTTGACAAGCTCATGTGGCTGTTCTAAGGATCAAATGAGATTATAGATGAGAACACACTCAAGTTTGAAGGGCTACATCAATGTACAGGATTATTATGAATCTCCCATTGATCTCTTAATACAGGAAAAAAATAAACCTTCTCTCATGGGGTTTCCATGGCAGAGAGATGGCTGGGACTGTCATCTCCCCAGCCCCTCCCTTTCCCTTCTGAATCGGAAACTCCAGTCTGGCAATTTAATCGCCTTTACCATGCATTACTGATTAGACCTCTTTGCAGCCCAGAGGTCACAAGTTTTGCCTGGCTCATAGAATGTTTAAAAATTATCTTTATCTTGTTGAAATCGGGAGAGTTCACAACAATCAAAAGATGAAAAATCCCTGTTTCTGACTTTTGGGGAAAAATGGGAAGAGCTGTCCACTCTGGAATGGCATTTCTAATTGTTAACATGGGCCGTTCCCCGTCCTGGCCAGCTTGCTCTAGGAATGGATTGCCCTGTGTGAGGGGGATGATAGGATTCAAATCCTCCAGCCATCTCTTCTGGGAATTTGTGAGCAACACTGAATGGACTTGAGGAAAGTTTGATTTTTGTGTGTGTGTGTGTGTGTGTGTGTGTGTGTGTGTGTGTGTGTGTGTGTCCTCTCTGGGTGTGGACAGCTATTGCCTCATGGAGATGGTTATCATTTCCACCCGTTAGACTAATCCAAAAGTGTTTTAAAATTAAGTTTGCTAAAATTAAGTTGTGAGTTAGAGGGATTTTCCTCTTACTCTCTATCTACCTTAAATAATGTAGTCGATTTCCTGTTCTTTTCATGTGAACTAGAAGTTGCCTTGTTAGCTTCTTATTTTCACGTTGTCTATGTCCTTTCATTCTAGATGATTTATTTTAAGCATATGTAACAGAATGTTATTTGATATATTTGGAAAATCTCAATGGTTTCTCAATGGAAACAATCAGTTTTTATTTATTGTGATTATCAATATGTTTTAATAACCCCCATCTCATTTTGCTTTATTTCCTGTCTTTTGAGGATTGATCATTTCATTGTTTTGTTAATTTTCCTCCAGTCATTTGAGATGAAAACATAATACACGTATTTCTATTTTTCTTAGTTATTATTCTTAGCTTTTTTTTTCAGTGTCTACAATTAAATTTATATTTTCCCCTGACTATGATAAGACATTGCTTTCCCTCAATTCCTATCTCTTCAGGCTAGACTTCTTCCTCTTCTTGCTAATACACATTTTCAGGTTGATTTTTTGCAATTTTTTTTTTATCTCAGTTTCATCAGCACGCTTAAAAATATTATGCATCCTGAATGATTTGAACATCAATATAATTTTCTCTCCCATTCTCTCAATTTTCTTCATTATGAAATGAATGAAGTAACTGTTGGAATGGTTTTATTTGATTTCATTGCCTTTTCTCATGGTTATCTTCATCTTATGTTGTCTACTTGAGACATTACTTTTATTTGGTTCTTTTGGTAGAGTAACTCATTGGGTCCTAGTTTGTGTAAATGTGTCTTGATTTTGATCTCCCACACATATTAGTGTTTGCTTTTGCATAAAATACCAGTTTTGAAATAATTTTTATCCTCAGATTATTGCTCAGTTGTCTTCTGGTAAATTCATTGCTGCCCATGAGAAGATTGGTAATCTGTATTCTTTCCTTTCCTTTTCTTTAGCTCCCCTGCCCCAGTTTTGTAATCTTTTAGAATCTCTCCTTTATTCTGTTGCTTTGACATTTCCTGGTGGGGCCTACAGATATTTATCTGATTTATTCATGCTGATCAACGTTTGATGAACTCATTCAACCTCAATATATGTGTCTTCATTTAACTCTGGATAATTTTATTTAAGATTTTTTTTTCCCTTTCCCCCATTCTCTCAATTCTCTACCTATGAAATTCATATTAGATGGTTTCTGGATTCACTTGATTATTCAGAAAATAATTCATTTCTAGCTGCATCAATCTACTATTTGTCTGGTGACTTTTAAATTTCTACTAGTGAATTTAAAATTTCTAAGACCCTAGTTGGTCCTTTTTATAAAAAATATACCCACCCCCACCCTATCATTGCAATCTCATTAGGTGTTGCTTTATCTGGGGCAGCAAAATATATCATGAAAAACAAATATTTTCAGTATTACCTAGTATTTGACATTCCTTGAAAATTTTGCAGCTACAGTTGATTTTCATCTTGTTCACATCTAGAAAAAAATACAGCCAGAAGTATTCCTGTTAAAGGTAGAATTGGCCATCTTGAGCTTCACTTTAAACAGAAGCAACACAAGACTCACTCTGTTCCTCAAAGACGGACAAGAAAGCTAAATAGACATTGTCTAAAATGCTTTAGGAACTCTGCCATTGCCATTCTAACTTGTCAACAGCTCTATCAGTAAACCTAAATTTAGCTTGTTCCTTGTTATGAAACCAGGACATCCCATTTTTGCTGAAAAAGGCACGACAGAAGTCAATTCAGCTGCTTTTAATTCATAAAGCAGATTTAAATTTAACCAAGGAAATAAAGATGTTAATTGCGGTATTATTTATAAAAGCACAAGCTGGAAAGAATCCAAATGGTCAAAAAAAGGAAAAATAAATCCTGGTGCTTTCAATCAAGAATATTATGTGGACATTAAAAGTGAGAGCTGTGAAGACATGCTGGCGAGATAGGAAAGACACATAAGGTCAAATGAAAAACAGGATATAAAACTGTGTGTCCACTACTATTACACTGATCTGACGTACAAGACACTTGAAAAGAGGAGAAGATAAAAGAGCTATTTGTGGTAATGACTTGCAATGCTTTTAGAGGGGAGCATTATTTTTCATTTGCCTTTTACTGTCCAAGTTTTTGAGGTTACTTTAAAAATGTTCATTATTTAGGAAACTATTAGGGTAAGTAGGGAATGTGAGGGAGAAATCCATGGCCAGAGCCAGGAGTCCTGAATTCGAATCACGACTCTGTTCAGATGCAGCATATCCTTGACTTAGCCCTATGTTTGCATTGCTACTCTAGTCCCCTGATGCATTTTCTTCACAATGACGTTTTCTGCCATTTTGAGAGTTAGAGTCCGAGGAAAGTGATGCTTCACACACCTTTTGTCACGCCTGTTTATATTTTAACTCATCATTTGTTCTCCAAATACTAGTTTGTTTATAAATCTTCGCTTTTTTTAACCACACGTCTCATCTGGTTGTGTTTAGAACTTAACTCATGAGGCTAGCATACATTTCTCACCAATCAGCAAGCGATCTCTCACCATTCAGATTTCTTTCAGCCTTTAACAATGTCTTGCTTCTTTGGTTAAATGAACTTCCTGTTACCCATGCATTGATTATGGAGCTAGAGTCTTGTGCTTTTAAAGCTGAGGTAACGGGCATGTTCAGTGTCGATTACGTAACGTCTCATTGAGTCACAGCTCGCAGATCTGCTTTCGGCCAAGACTCCAGCGCATTTAATGTGTTTTATTTTACTCAACACTTATTTCATGAAAGACCGTTGCCCAGACTGGCCAGTCTGAATCTGTTCATTATAAAAACAGGACCAGTGGGCAGTCTTCCTGGATGACCAGATTGTGGGTTATCAAGATTGCAGCCCAACAGCTGTCTGCTCTTAAATGTGGCTGCTAGAACATTTAAAAGGACAGATGCAGCTTAGAGTTATGACTTGCACTGCACTTCAATTGGGCAATGCCGGAATAGCGTCTGTAAATAGTAGTTCTTTAACACGGTGGAAGGCCAGCAAATCCCTTAGAAATTCACGAAGCAAGACAGAATTTACTTTCTGTAGCAGATGAACTGCTAGAGATTTCCGATGCTCTTTCAGCTGTCTTGGTTTCTAAAGAATGTTTGGTGCTGTTCATGTGGGTATTCTAGACACCCAGTGAACGGAAATGCTTGAAGTCAAGAGCAGAGTCATTACTCAACAGCTTTTATCTGTAATGCTGATGATCATGGTTAACATGATATTGCTCAAGGCACATATTTTGTCTTAATACGCTATAGCATTATATTAATGCAACTAATAAAGACATAACGTGAATATTAAATACTCTGATGCCTAGCGTACTTCAGAATGGAGTCCACGTACTACACACACTATATACTCTAATATCAGTGCATATATGAGTGTGTTGCATTATATGATATTCACAGGATGACTTGGTTACTTGATCAACTCAATCCTTGGAGGGTATAGATTTAGATCAGATTGAATGAGCAGAGATACATTCTTACGGCTAAAAGAGCTGATATTTAATCCACCAAAATTTGATCACTGATTAGGTTGGAACTGTGTTTCTCGAGCTCAAACGTGACAACAGGGATCCTGTTAGAAGACAGAATGTGATTTAGAAAGTCAGGGGTGAGCCCTGAAAGCACAATTCTAACCCGCTTCCGGGAGCCTCGCTGCTGGCCCACAACCCAGCGGGGGCTAGATCCTGGTGCCATGCTCAGAGACTTGGTGCAAGGGGTTCAGGGCTTATAGGAGCTCTCTCTGCAGGCTGGAAGGCTCTGGGGCCGAATGAGTCTCTGGACTGTTTCGTTTCTCTTCTGCCTCCTATTTCACTCCGGTGGCTCATCTGCAAACAACAATTGGGCCAACACTAGCTTTGAATTTATATACTCCCAACCCTCTGAATCTCTTCCAATACTTTACATTTTAAGGGACAGAAAATTAAAACCCAGAATGACTGACAGAAGGAGGCACGTCAGTGTGACTCACCAAGGGAGCAAGTGGTGAGGAAGGGAGACCTGTTGAAATGAGAGCGTGGTGGGCAGAATCATTGGTCACAATTCCTCATTTTCTTATCATGCACCCAGGCATGGTCCTCGCTGCCCGGCTGATGCTGAGCAGTTGTCTTGGCCAACGTTAGCAGACGGCCACCAGCAAGAATTTCAAGTGTGTTTGCATGGTTGAGTGTGTTTTCTTGTCCTGCCTGTGACAGGAGACTCTCACCAGGTTGGCTTCTGCCCCTTTAACCCAGACCCCATACTAGACACACATGGGCACACTACAGTCTGAATTCTAGAGGTGGAAGGGGGAGGCCAGCCAGATTCATAGCTTCATGAAGCAGAGACCCCCAGATGAGCCCAGTCGAGATGAACGAACGCATGCTGTTTTCTTCACCACTGAGACTTTGTGACTGCGTTTTACACAGTGCTGGCTGGCTGACACAGAAGGCAAAGACCCTGGTGGGGATGTGGGGAAGACAAAACTTAATTTTCTCACCTTCTCACACTGGCCTGGACAGGCCCTATTCCCATGTCAGAACCACAGGTCTGTGATGACCTTTTCTAACAGCGGATTCATTTTCGCCTCCTTCATCATGATTCGCAGAATAACGATGTCATTAGTCAGCTTTAAAAACTTTCTCATTAACCAAATGAAGGGACCATAACCACCACTTTGGCAAGATATTAACACTGTAAGGTGGGTTCGTTTATAATAAAGTGAAATGACTGGAAGGTTTTAGTTTTCAATTATGAAAGCTCTGGTACAAAAGGATCAACTATGCAATTTAGTTGTTAGCTGTTTTCACGAATATGTCCTCAGTGCTTGACATCTGAATAACCAGTTAGTCAGCAGTCATAATGGAGTTCTTATTTCATGCAGTGCTGGCTAGGGGATAGTGGGGAGAATAGGAGCAAAAAATGCTTTCTGTTCCTTGGAAATTTATAATTTAAACACAAAGTACTCAATAAATCAATGATTCATTTAGATGCTGAAAGGACTTAATTAATGAGCTCTTTAGCAACCCTAATAAATTATTGCAATTTGTGCTTATTTTAAATAACATAAAATATAAAAAGAGCATAGAGAAAAAATTGCCAATAAACCTACTATTCAAATAACCATTGTAAACTTTTTAATGAATAGTTTTTCAGCCATTTTTCTAGGCATTCATGTATTTGTATACATATATTTATTTCTTTAAGGAGAAATTGTATCTTGTTGCTTTTTTTCATTTAATATAACATGAGCTTATTTCCATATCAATAATTATCAATCTGTAACCTAATTTAGGCTGCAAAGTATTTCTTTGTATGACTATGTCATAATTTGTTTAATCCATTTTTTATCAACAGTCATTAGTCTATTTTCCAAGTTTCTTCATTATAGGACGATGCAGTTAACAGCCTCCTACATTCAGCTATGTCCAAAGGTCTCCTCATGACCTTAAGATAAGTTCCTACGAGTGCACGTTTTAGATAAAATGCAAGTATTTTATATAAAGCATTTGATATACTGTCATCAACTGACCCCCAGAGGTTCAATTTTAAATGTCTCCTCTAAAACATTAAATTATTTTGATCAGATAGTCATGTCGCAATTGAAATGTAAGGTATCTGAGTGTCTCATTTGAGGTCGAAGGCAATTCAAGTTTCTAAATAGGTTCTAAGGACTCAATGCCCTTTGACTCAGTACAAAACTTTGAATTTGAAGGGGCCTGGGGGGCAGGAGAAGGGAGGGGGGAAAGATAGGGTCGGTGGGGGGAGAGAAAGAGAGAGAGAGGAGAGAGAGAGGACAGAGAGGACAGAGAGAGACAGAGAGAGACAGAGTAGAAAGGAAGAGAGAGAGAGAGAGAGAGAGAGAGGACAGAGAGAGAGAGAGAGGAGAGAGAGAGAGAGAAGAGAGAGAGAGGGGCGTGTGGAGTGGGGGAGAGGGCAAGGAAGGGGAGGGAGGCCAGGGACAGGGCTGGTGCACTCTCTGGAGACTGGCATCTAACTTGCTCTGAGCTTTTTGGGCATCTCCTCCCAGCTCACCAGACTCATGAGACTTACTGACTGCCTTCAGCAAAGCAGGTTCTGATCTCCAGCCCTGTTCTGATTTCTGACACATCGACCTGCTGCGCAGTTGCAGAGAGTGAAGACAGGCTGCGGGACCGGTGCCATTGTTCACGCAGTGCTCCCTGCTCAGGGAGGCTGAAGCGGAGGCTGCCAGCTTCACCCACTTCCTTCACTGCCCTGGGAGTCTGCTTCTGAGTCTCTGTGCTTCTGACTTAGAAGACACGGGTGTCACATGCCAATAAGGAACCTGTCAGAAGACTAAATGCGAGCCTTACTCCAGAGCTTTGGAGAAGGAGTGGATGGGAGGAAGCACTGCCCAACCTAGGGGCACCTGCCCAGTAGGCTCCTGGCGTCTCTTTGCTGGGCAGATTCCCTTCTGCCTCCAGTCCCCAGGTCTGTGTCGCACTCATGGAAAATGAGGGCTGCTGGAACCCAGACAAAATATAGGAAAAGAGAAGGTAAAAAGAAAGGACGTTCCCTGTAGTCTGTGTGTCAAGGTTCCTCTTACCACTAAAGTGAGCAGAATGTGCTACCCCCATACGGGGATCCTTCTGGGGGGCTGGGGCAGGAGACGAGCCCCTCCTTTGAATCCGAGCTGCTTTGCAGAAGCAGTGTTGGCAATTCGCACTGGGGGAGGAGGGAGGCTGCTCTGTCCCAGTCTCTCCTTCCCAGCCCTGCCTCCTGGTTTTAGAGGCCTGTGGAAAGCAGAAGTCACACACTTCGAGAACAAAGGATGCAGAAAACAACTAATGGATCATGTACTGTCCCAAAGACAGCCGCATGCGGGTGAATGTTAGACAGAGTGAGCCTGAAGGCAAACAGCATCCTAAGGCATGGGGCTAGGCTCTGCCTGTCGGTATTGGGTCCTGTGAGCAAGAAGACATGGCCATTCTAAAGCTGAACTCACTTAGCAAAGACTCCTTTCAGTCAGAGCCACAGATGGAGAGAGCTACCAAGGAAATGGGTCAATCTACCCCCAGAATGATGGCGACCTTGATGTTAGATGGACGTGAGACGCTGTGGGAGGCCCACACAAAGCGCTGCATCAGCCAGTGGGACACACGTGAGATTCTGCGCTGGGTGCTGGAAACGCAGGGCGCCACGGCATGACGTGTGTCACACACGCCCCCGTCAGTCTCACCACAGCGTTCAGACGACCCCTGTTCTCTCATCGCACGGCCTTTAAAGTTAGATGCTGATACAAAAAACCACATTTTAAAAACGCTCCCCTGGTCGCAATTTTTAAGGACACTGGGTAAATAATGTGGATTTCGGAAGAAATCTTGATGGAAGTTTAAAAAAGAGCCCAAAGTTGATTCTCTGGGGAAAAAACAAGCAGAATAAAGCAACGACAAAGCTGCACACATCTGTTGAGATAGATTTCTGGCCGGATTGATGAAGATAAATTAGAGAAAGTTTAAATAATGTTCAACCACAGGAAGGATGACAGATGATGGGCGAGGCAGAGAAGTGCAATGTAAGAGAGCACTGCTGACGGGCAGAGTGGATTCTGCTGTTTATGTTTTGTAAGGTCTCCGGGTACTGGGAATTCATGAAAATGAGCCTTGGTTCCCTGGGCTTAGGTCACTGCTTCTATTTTTGTTTTAAAGGACGGGTGCAGGCGGGAAGAGAGAGGAGGAAGAAGCGTTTTATTTATTTTCTTTAGTCGTACATCTTGATTGCTCCCTGCATCCTGGGATGCGAACCTGGGTCCTTGGGATGTACGTGGACTGCACTCCACTGGAGGCAGCGGACGAAACTACTACCTCACCAGGCTGTGCCCACTGCAGCCTTTATTCACAGCATTTTCACTGAGTGATCAGCGTGTAACCTTACATTGTTTGCGTTTCTATTTAGAGACACCTTATTGCACGCACAGTGATTTGCTAACCCTGAACTCAGGCCAGAAGGAGGCTCGTGGGACATGTGTTTTCTCTGTAAACGCAGCTCTTGGTCTCCTATACAGGGAGTAGACAGCACTCTGAGCTGTCTCTATGAGCAAAAGCCACTCAGGGTTCTTAAGGGGGAATCTGGTTGCGAGCTATGTGACAAGGAGCTGATTTCTGAGTAGGTAGCCATCTGACCTTCAGTTTCTGGTTAACTTGTGACTCGTCCCCGAGACTGCAGACCCTGGGTCAGCCTGCCCGCTGGGCGCATGCTTCAGACTCGGCCAGGGAACAGTGAGCAGTGAACTCCTGGCATTTGCTTGTCATCTCTTCTCTGAGGCAGGGAGCTGGGGGCCACAGAAGCCGCTGCCCTGCTCTTCATGCTGTGAGTGTTTTGTGAGTCGTTGTGAGTGGTTGTGAGGCTGTGGTTTCAAGAGCATGCTGGTTTTGTAAGAAGTCGCCCGACTGTCTTCCCAAGCGGCTGTATTTCCCAAGAGCAGTAACATGAGTTCCGGTTGCTGTCCGCCCCACCCCCCGCTCCCATCCTCACCCCCATTTAATGCTGTCACCATGCCGGTTTCCGTCCACTCAGGTCAGTGTGCGGCGGGGTCTGTGGTGGCATTTCTCTGATGACATCTGACATGAAGCATTTGTTATAAGCACTTTGCCATCGTCATCTTCCTGGGTGAAGTGTGTGTTCAGGTGCTTGGCCCAGGTTCACTTTTTAAAAGTTTTTTTAAAGGAAAGGTGCAGCAGAAATGAAGGTGAACAGGTGAGCAGGCAGGAACAGAGAGAAACTTTATTTCTTTTTGTTTAGTTATTCACACTGATTGTTCCGCCTGCATCCGGATCTTGAACCCAGGACCTTGGGATGATGTGGGACTGCTCCCCGCGTGCACTGGACCACTAGGCCACCAGGGTGCACTGCAGGGTCACTTTGAGAAAGACAAAGTGAAGCCCAGAGCAGAGAGGTTCTGAAGAATTAATCCAGTTGCTAGAATCAGCTAGAATGTGGGCTTCTGGGGGACAAAAACCTGTGTTCTGGTCACTGCTGAATTTCTAACACTGAAGACAGTGCCCCAAACATGTTGGAAGCCCTCACATAGTATCTTCACACGGATTTGTCCAGAAGTCAACAGGTGTGGCCCTCGGCCTGTTATTACAAAGACAGGGTTATTCACACCCAGCCGTGCCTGCTGACTGTCTCATCGTAGGGTTAAGTAGTTGTCACAAAGACCATCTGGTGGAGAACTGAAAACTATTTACTCTCTGGCCTTTAAGAGAAAAAGTTATCCAGCCTGGGTTGGTAGTTTATCCGATTAGCCTGGAGAGGGGCGGGCATCCATCCTGGTCGCTCCACTTCCCCGCTCTCCATCCTCATGTAGTTTAGTCACGCACGGTACTGAGACCTGTTTTATGGATGGTTTGGGAGCCAGCGTCCCCCTTCCCTGTATTCAATCTGCTGGGTTAGAAAGATGTGCAAACATAGTCCACGGGCTTTACAGCAACCCCCAGACCCCGCAGTTCTGCAAATGGAGAGTTTTGTGGAATGCTTTCAGTTGCAAAGCCTGACCTGGGCTGATGAGACACTATGTATAATCATTACTAACCCCACTTAGTCTGAATATTCATGCGTTTTTTCCTGCAGAAATATTAATGGGTTTGATTACGGGCGCTGCTCCTAGTCCTACAGGGTTCTTTTTTTTTTGTCACGTGATTTAAAGCATATGTAGTGCATTATCTTTGAACAACTGCAGAGTTGGAATTTCAAAACACATCTGGCCCCAAGGATTCAGTGGAGGGGCGGAGTCCTCTGCTGGCCACAGGACACCTTAGAGTTTAATTGAGTTACAGACAGTGCTCAGCTCCGAGCCCAGGGGAGCACCTGGAGCCTCTATGAGCCAATGCCAGGCTCTCAGTTGGGAGGTGAGAGGCGTGAGAGTTAGGCCGCACGCAAATCTCTGTTTTGCCCTGGACTGACTCCCGGAGGTCCCTTCTGCTGCAGATTGAACTCACTGACCTCCATGCAACACAGGGAGTTTGAAATTATGTTAGCATTCTGTCTGCTCCTCCTACTTCCTTCTCTTTTTCCTTAAGAGATGTTCCTTCCCCCCAGATATGACGGAGAAGTCCCCACACTTCAGGAGCTGTTCCAGTGAGGACGTCTAGGCCCCTGGAAAGACAGAGAGCTCCCCTCCCCTGCCCCTGACTTCACCATCTTGGGAGTCAACAGGCATGGATGGGGGCAAGCCCCAAGTCTGAGCAGAGCTGCAAGGAAGGCTGGGAAAGTGAGGGTCAGACTCCCAGTCTGGCAGTGATTGTGGGCTGCGCCCCCACCCTACCAAGGGGGCCTCATCACAGGCTGGGACCCCGGGTGTGCAAGATGAATGCATCTGGAGTGAGCAGGAGATGTAGAAAGATAGGAAAACAAAAGAGAACTAGGAGACTAGGGATCTCATGCAAATTCCTAAAGGCGCTATCATTTGGTTTTCTTTTCTTTTTTGCTTTCATGAATGCCACTCTTTGCCTTTTATTTTTTTCTCTTCTCACCAGGGATTAACTTCTGCTTTCAAAAGCTAGTCATTTTTTATGGACTGATTGAATGACTTCATTGACTTGAAAGGATTTTCTGCCAACTGCCTTTAATTGCTTCACATCCCCCCTTTAAATCAAAGGTGCTTATATTCAGTCTTGGATCTGCCCCAAATTAAGTGATTATATGTTGTGGACTCCACACGCTGTAATTTCTTCAAAGCAAATGGACTCTTCACAGCCCGGCTGCAAAGTAATGGCCCTTCACAGAGGGAATGCCTGCCATTGTGGGTGAGTGGCTTCCTGGGGAGCCCTAGACCCTCATGGCGGAGACATCTTTCCCAGAATTCTTATAAAAAGCACCAACAGAGAAAGTAGAAAAAGATCAGGGGACATAAATGACTGCCAGGATGGCAGATTCAGAATGGTGGCGGTGATGACTGAAGTGGCGTACTCTCTCAGATTTGACTCATTCAAATGCAGAGCACGCACCTCTGATCCCACGGGACCGTCCTGGTGTTTGTTTGTAGGGGGGACAGGCCAGGGGAGGGGCGCGGCAGAGGCAAAGCCACAGAGGCAGCCATGCACAACGGTCGAGCCGGGTGGAATGATGACAGTACAGCTCCGCATCTCCGGACCTAGGCTGCCTCTCCTTGTTTCTCCAGGCATAGCTTCTTGTGGAAATCGAACCCTTGGAAAGACGGCATCTGGGGTCCCCTGAGAAGGAGGGAATGCAGAGGTTATCATGAAATCTAATCTAGTTAGAATCGGTCACCCAGGTGTGAAGGTGAGTTAGCTTCAGAGAAGCTGACTGGCTGGGACGACTTGATTTGGTGGTGATTGTCATCTGCTTAGTGATCAGGGTGGTAATGATTTGAAATGACCTTTCGGACCATCTTCTAGGTTTGTTCAGAAGAGTAAATCTATTCCCCAATCTAAGAACCTTTTTTTCTTTTGAAACTTTTGTGTCTTTGTTCAGCTTGAAGGGAGTTGAGAACAAACTCAGAGAACGAATGGGGGCGACTGGTAGCCTGGGTGAAGTGGGAGGTCGTAAGACTCCGCCCCACTGGCAGCTCCTGGCTGTGAGGACCGGGGTGAGTGGGGGTCCAGGAGAGAGGGAGGTATTGTGAAAGAAGATCAGAAAAAGAGACACTGAGCTCTTTCCCTGGGAAAGTTGTTTCCATCTGCAACTTCTTGCTCCAGACCCTGGCAGACACAGCCTCCCTGCATGGATTGTGTTCTTCCGCTTTCCCTTGGTGGGCATGCTCGGAGGCCTCATCTTGAAGTTGAGTGATGCTGTGAACATTTCCTCCAGTTTCCAAGAATTCACCTGTCATGCTGATGCCTCGAAATCTGTGTCTGCAAACTCAGGCGTGACCTGATTTCTGCCCCCACCCCCACTTTGACTTAGCGACCCTCCTGTCAAACTGTCCCAAGCAACATCGAGCAGCTTCTCAGCCCATATCCCAATCACATTTTTATCAGTGCAATCACTGTTCACACAGCACCAAAACCCTCCTGGTGACTTCTGTATCCACCACACAAGAACCTAACTTGTATCTTTAAAAGCTTTCTCTAGTTCATCCTTTCCTTTAAAAACTAAGATGATGACTGGCAGGGGGGTGTAGGGGGGAGGGTTGGAAAGAGGGGAAAGGACACTGGAACATGGGTAGAGGGTGTGGTGTGAAATATGGATTGAGATACAATGTCAATATTCAAAACTGAATGTAGCATGGTACACAAAAGAGACCACATATATATATATATATCAATAATTAAAAAAAGAAATAACAAAAAAGGTTAGAAAACAAAAGCAAAATTTTAATTGAGATATAGCACACACAGAGAGAAACGCATTCGTATCCAGTGCACGTGTATGTGTGCATGTGTGTGCGCGTGTGTGCACATAAATCTATTGCGTTTAGAGTGTGACCCTGGCTCAGTCACTAAGCCAGCAGCTGGGGTGTGGACCATGCAAAGCCCAAGAACCCAGGTTTGAGACTCAGGGGGACAATCAAAAAGAAATAAACAAATGAATAAATAAAATGATTCCTCCTCTTTCTTCCTTCCTTCCTTAAATATACTTCTCCTTCCTTTCCTTCCCTGCTTCTCAAAATGTTTTTTAGAATATTTCCATCATCCCAGACAGTTCCTGGGGACTCCACCCAGTCAATCCCTGACCATAGGGGTCACTGCTGATCTGAATTCTATCAATGTCAATGGGTCTGGCCTATCTCCTATTACAATGAATGGTCCTCACGCCGCATTCTATTTTGGGTCCTGCTGCTTTTGGTCAATGTAATGCCTGTAAGTTTCATCCATGTTGTTATTTTAAGCAGCATTCTTTTGATTGCTTTATTGTATTCCACCTGTCATACAGTCACACAGCTTAGTCAACACCAGATGGTGACACGATGGTGGCTTATAGGCGGTAGCCTAGGTAATTACACTCAGGGATGTTTGTCCTCTAGAAACCACCTCACAATACGTCTCAGAAGGAGTCCCTGTCTTTATGTAGAGCCTGACATATGCCGTAATGTGCTCACACGTTCTACTCTGGTTGGCCTTGGGGGTTGTTTTCAGTTTGGGGACACAAGGAACAGAATTGCTGCACTGCTGTGAGCATCCTCGTCCATGTTTTTGGTGGACAAATGCACTCATTTCTCTACGAAGGGAGTCACTGAGTGGGTGCATGTTTTAGTGCCGGTAGATATTGCTAGATGGTTTATGAGGCATTTCCACTGATTAACACTCTCGCCCCAGTGTGACACGTTTCCCCTGCTTTGCTTTTGCTGACATGTGCTATGGCTTTGCGGTGACGGTTTCTTTTTAGCCATTCTGGCAGATAAGTAATTGTATTTCTCTGTGGTTTCATCTGCTTGTCTTCACCATGCCCCTACAGAGCACATTTTTAATGCTTATTGAGCATTTGAATATTTTCTTTCGCGAAGGGTTCAGAATGTTGCCCATTTTTCAGTTGGTTATCTCTCTTCCTTGGGTATTTCCATGACTCCTTTGTCAGAGACGTGCGTGGGAAGTGTTCTCATCATGTCTGTGAATCATCTTTTCTGTGAATCTTTGATGATGTTTTCTAATGGATAGACATTTTTTTGAGCTAACTTTGATTTACAAAATAATGTAAGTTTAGATGTGCAGGTTTGCCATTAAATAGATGATAACACACCAGACCCACCACCAAATTCCCAAAGTCTTCCACCACTGCCCAATGGACCCCACCACCCCTGGCTCCCACCTTTCTGATAACTGCAGTTCTGTTGTCAATCTCCAAGGATCGGGTTTTATTTTTTGTGTTTGTCTCTTTTGTTTCTTTATATTCCAAATCTGAGTGAGGTCATCTGGCATTTGTCTTTCTCCTTTTGACTTATTTCACTTAGCATCATCCCTTCTAGTTCCATCCATGTTGTCAAAAGTGACAGGATTGCATTTTTAGGGCTGTGCAGTAAGTATTCCACTGGGTCTACATACCACTGAATAGAAGTTCTTCTTTTGTAAAGGAAAGGTGAAGGCAGGAATGAAGGCAAACAGGAAGGCAGGAAGAGAGAGAAGGAAGAAGCATTTTATTTATTACCTTTTTCATCCTGGTTATTGTTCCCCTGGACCAGGATGTGAACGTGGGACCTTGGGATGCATGTGGACTGCACCGCCCCGTGACCTTATCTAGTAGGCCAACAGGGCATGCCAGAAGTTTTTCATTTCATTGAAGTCCAGTGTTTCAGAATTTCTTTTTAGAGAAGTGCTGTTTGTTTTCTTTCATGGGATCATTTCCTACTCCAATGTCTCAAGAAAAGCATGCTATGTTTTCTTCGGGGAGTGTTTTAGTTTGACTTTTCTCATTTAGATCTATAACCTACCTCGAATAAACTATTTTGGTATGGCGTGAGGCAGGTGTTAGGGTACATATGCCTTCCATGTGCATGGGTAGCCAATGGCCCAGCTCCCCTTCTGAAAAGACCCCTCCTGATCCCCCCGAAGTCAGTGCTGTCATGACCATGAACGAGGTGACCGCCTACATGCGAGTCTGTTTCTAGACCCTCCACTCTGTGCCAATGGCCCACTCGCCTCCTGGTGCCCTGGGCACACTCAGCTCATCGCTGCACATCTGCTCTCGGTTTACCAGCCTGCTTTGTCTTTCACAAGCTCTGTGACACCATCTCTTGGTTTTCTTTTTTATTGCAGAAACTTTGATTTTACACATTAAAATAAATGCAGATGTGTAAGTTCCCCAAATGTGCAGTTTCTTCATTCTTCAGATACATGTCAGCACACCCTGCCCTCCGTCACATCACCAAGTATTCTCACCACTGTCCAGTGGGCTCTGCCTGTATCTGCCGCACTTCCCGTCAGTTTTATGGCAAGTGTCCAAGGGTTGGATTTGTTTCATCTGATCCTTTGTTCAGTCTATTCAAGTTCCACCTGTGAGTGAGGTCATCTGGTATCTTTCTTCTTTTGACTTGTTTCACTTAGCATCATTCCCGCTAGATCCCTCCGAGTCGATTCAAATGACAGGATTTCATTTCTTCTAAGGGTCGTGCAGTATTCCATTGTGTATATGGATCGCATCTTCTTTATCCATTCATCTGATGTTGGGCACTTAGGTCATTTCCAATTCGTAGCTATTATGAATAGGGCTGCAATAAACATGGGGATGTATACATCTCAGCGAATTAGTGCTTTTCTATCTTTTGTGTAAACACCCAGAAGTGGGATGGCTGTATCACATGGGATTTCCATCTTCAACTTTTTGAGGAATCTCCAAACTGTTCTCCAAAGGGGTTGTACCAATTTACACTGCCACCAGCAGTGTAAAAGTGTTCCCTCTTCTTCACAACCCCACCAACACTTGCTGTTTCCAGACTTTTAGAAAACAGCTAGGCTGACTTCCGTGTTTTAATTGAGCAACTACTACATGCCGGCCCTGGGTGAAGGGCAGGAAAACATGCTGAACAAAAATCAGGCATGGCTTCACTAAAGCTTCCAGTTTAGAGGAGGAGACAGAGAAAGATGTAAACCATGAATAAATCTTGTAATGACAGCCTATGAAGAGGGCTGTGAGGAAACCTGAGAGCAGTGAGACAGACTGACAAAGGGAAGACTATATGTGGCTGTGGTGAATTCGCCATTAAGGAATGAATCCACTATTTTTTTTTTTTTTTTTAAAGAAAACTGCAAGCAGGAATGAAGGCCACCAGGCAGGTAGGTAGGAAGAGACAGGAAGAAGAATCACTTTATTTATTTTATTTAGTTGTAAACCTTGGTGGCTTCCCTGGCCCCCAGACGCAAACCCAGGTCCTTGGGATTCATGTGGACCATGGCAGCAGGAGGCGGCAGACCCAACCGCTGCTCCACCAGGGTGTGCCTGAATTCATCATTCTTAAATTCATCTAGAACTGACTTCTTCAATAGCTGTAATTTCTCAAACAGCCTGCTCTAGCCGGAAGAGCACGAGGGTGGATTAGGAACTATTCATAGAAAGGAGTTGTCAGCACCTTGTCAGAAACTTGAGGGGTGTGACGGAAAGTCTGACAAGCCCACCTTTGGCTTCTCCAGTGGGGGAATGATTTTTCTTGTTTAAGTGTTGGAAAGAAAAAGAAATCAAATTAATAACCCACCAGAGTATGCCCCAGGTCTTCTGGTGTATATTGAAAGATTTAACACCCCTGTTTATAACATCTTCATTAATTTATGAGGGTGTAGCACTCTCGTTACCTAAAGCCCTTTTTGGAGCATGTAGAATGTGAATAAATAAGTAAATGATTACAAAGATAATGTCTTCTGAACTTGGGGTCAGTGAGAATAAAACTGACATTTCATACTACCTGCGTGGCTGCCCCCGAGAGCTGCTTGATTGTCCCGAAGTCCCATCGGGGGGTGGACTTGGGAGGTCTGAGAAATAAAACACAGCCCTTGGCAGACAATTGAGCAGTATTGATGACGCCGTCCACCACGGTGGCGAAGTCCTCAGTAAAACACCGTAGACACAGCAGGCAGGGACCCGTCCAGTGTACTGTAGGGGAACGGGCTCTAGAGGCAGACACATCTGTCCCCAATTGCTCCTCTGTCAGGTTGACTCCAGAAAGTCCCTTATATCACCACACCTCAGTTTCTTCACTCAGAAAGGGACTGTTTCTACGTCACCTCTTCCTGGACTGACGGAGTCATCATAAAGTGTTATGAGAGCAAATCTCAGCTTCCGCCCGCACAGCCTGGGAGCTCAGGATGGTTCCTACATTTTTAAGTGGTTGATGAGAAAAAGCAAAACCCAGAAGCATAATATTTGTGACAACTGAGATTAAGTGAAATTCAGATGGCTGCGTCCATGAGTGAGGTTTATGGGGACACAGCTTCGCTCTTGCTTTATATTTCGTCTGCCGCAGTGGGGTAGAGACCCTGTGACTGGCAAAACCGAAAACATTCTTACCAAACCCAGGTCCTACCCAGCATCTGGCTTCTAAAGCACAAGGCGAGTTCATAGAACCACAAGCTTCTTTTCATGCCACTCAAAGCTATAACAAATATTAACGCTTCTGTCATGTTTTCACTTAATTACCATCAACTAGTGAATGTCAGAGACATAGCAGAAAAACAAAATTTGATAAATGTGAGAAAAATGTCCTCTTTCCTTCCCTCCATCCCTTTATCTCTCTCTCCTATGGATATAAAAAGAAAATATATATGTGAATTCTAAATAACTTTTATCTACTCATTAAATCAAGTTCAGAAGGATGTTTGTTTTTCAGTGTTCCCTTCTAAATGTTGGTCTGGTCAGTGAAGCGACTTTCCTTCCTGTCTCACCATGACACTTCCTTGCATCAGAGCCCAACTTTCTAACCTCAGTGGGTGCGTGTCCCGCAGATGCTGGAACATTCTATCCTGGTTACCTTCCAGGCTTGCTCAGTTTCAGGTTGTGAGGTGGATGCTGTGATCAGCTTTGCCATTTTTCACAACAGCCTTCTCTGCTTGGATTTTTCTTGATTCGTAGGAATGGCCTCTGGTCCTCTGGGTTGTCCTGGCGATGCTCTGGCTGCTCTCCCGTGGTCCTCTGAGTGGCCAGGGTTTCTCAGAGTCAGGGCTGGGCATATCCCTCCGTTCCATGAAGCATCTGTTTTAGGAGACTCCTGGACTCCCCCACCCCCAGAAGGATTTCAGTTTTCCAAAAACTAGGCTGCCTACTGCAGCCGCCAGAATTGCAGGCAAGTCTTTAAAAGGGCAATGGCGAAGAAACAGCTGGTAAGTTGCTGTGGACATTTTGCTTTTTGAATGGGTTTCTTTTTCTTCTTTCTTTCTTTTTTATTTTTATTTTTTAAAGGAAAGGTGCAGGCAGGAATGAAGGCAAGTAGGCAGGCAGGCAGGAAGAGAGAGGAGGAAGAAGCACTTTATTTAATGTATTTAGCTGTTCATCTTGGTGGTTCCCTCCAGTCCTTGTCCTCAAACACGGGCCGCTGGGATGTGCGGACTGTGCCTGGCGGATTTAGTGGCTAAGCCACCAGGGTGCACCTGAATATCTCCTCCATGTCCACTCTCTCTGGGGCCCGGGCACGGGATGTCTCTGAGCATCACACGGTGTTCTTAACCAGCCCAAGTAGTTGAGAGATGCTCATGGTACATAGTTCTAGATGTAGTTTCTAATAGAGAAAACCGCTGTCCTTTCCCCTACGTGGCTCACAATTCAGAATGAGGGGGAGAGAAGACTGTTCTGAAGAGCAGTCATGGGGCTCCCACTTTCAGAGTTTCAGCAGCACAGGCAGGGACGTTGTCTGAGGCTGTCAGCCTGGCCTGTTCTCTTCCAGCTACTATAAGCAGACAGAGACTTTATGATGGGGGTGGAGGAGATTGGAAAAGGGGCGGTCTCTGCATGGAGAGGGGGTTGGTAGGCCTTAGAGAGAGTACTTGGGGAACTGGACTGGACTGCTGTGGAGTGTGGGGTGGGAAGGAAGGGTGACAGTCGCCTAAGAACCCTGGGACAGGAGCGCCCCCTGGTGGCAGGACAAATGAACGTCTTGGGAACCGTCGCCCCACAGTTAAGGGCTTCAGGGCCAAATTCATGTTCCGGTGGGTAGCTGGTAGGGTTAACCAAATGAGCTTCAAGGCAGCGAGCTATTTGGAGGGTTATTCCCGACTCCCGTCCTATAAAGACCGCCTAGTGGGCAAAATGACCCAGCAGACGGGTGGAGTGCATGCATCCTGAGGTTGCTGAAGGCAGTCAGGCAGAGGAGGCGTTGTAGGAAAATGTAGTCAGATTCCCAGCAGGGGAAAATCACACAGGGACTCCCATCAGTCTCTGCCACTTCCAAGGTGCTCCAGCCGGTCATACTACCTCAGTCACATGGGATGTTCCCGCTCCCCGTCTCCCAGTCTCCCACACTGCCTGGCCCCTGGGAGACAATAGTACCACTAGAGAGGGTGGGGGGTTGAGGAGGACAGGAAACAATGGAGCCTCTCCTTCCTGCTGGGTCTCTAACCCTTGGCTGCCGGAGGAGAGACGTTTTAGATCTAAGCAAATTAGAGACAAGTTCTGCTGAAGTCCTTTAATTCCTGAAAAAGATACTATCTGCTTACATTTTCTGGAAGTGACCCAAACTTGCATGTGGTCTCTCCTAGATTTTATGCGGGGTTGAGAACTGTCCAGAAAGTGGGTTTGAAGAAAAGAGGAGAGGTGCTTTCTGCTCGCTGCCCAGAGACCTGCTCTCTTGATAAATCTCTCAGGTGGGCTTATCAAGAAGGACCGAGAGCTGTAGCCAAGTCAACAATTCATTGTCTCAAGTCAAGAGTCGCCACCCACTCGGGTCTGTTGGAGGATCCAAAGCTATCTTTACTCTGCAGACGTCTCTCTCTTGAGACAAACTTGTGTCCCCACACGTGTCTATAACGAGGCCCAGAGTCCACGGACTGTATGAGAACTTGACACTTGGGTCTGTCCCACAGCTGCTCCCAACTCCATGAGGTGTTGGTGGTGAGCTTAATGCGCTCTGTGCATGGATGCCGATTGACCTTGATGCTCACCTTAAACCTGTATGTGATGATGCGATGTTCCTTCAATAAAATTAATTAAAGGCGTGCCCTGGTGGAGGAGTGGTTAAGTCAGTCACCTCCGAAGGAGCACAGACCACATGCCCCTGGGATTGAATCCGGGCCTGGGGGAGGGGAGGGGTGGGGGGAACCATCTGGTGTGAAGAAACAAATAAATAAATACAAAATTCTTCCTCCTCTCTCTTCCTCCTTGCCTGCCTACTCATTTTCATTTCTGCCTACATCTTTCCTTTCAATTTTTTTTTTTTTAAACCCTGCAGGCAAGAATTGTATGTGCTCACAGACATTTTTCTGGTGGAAAATGTAGCCCCCCACCACCCCGGGAGCTGAGGACTAGAGGCGCCTAGGTGATGGGGATCTCCAGGCCACAGCTCAATGTCCACTGCAGGAGGAGTCTCCTGCCTTTCAGGTTTATTATTTAACAAAGCCCTCAGAACCCTTTGTTTTTCACCTCTGATTTGTTTTCTTTTCTCAGAACATTGTGGCGGGTAGGGGTGCTGCACGGTGCCCCATTCAGACAGCTTATGCTTCCACTTACAACGCATCTCAAATAACTATCAAACACGTGTCAGAAGATGCTCAGACTTCTCTTTTTAAGGGAAGGCAGGCAGGAGGACAGAGGAGGAGAAACATTTATTTATTTATATTTTGATGTTCACATTGGTTGTTCTCCCTGGATCTTGGGCATGAACCCCGGGTCCTTGGGATGTATATGGGCTATGCTTGGCTGGAGGCAGTTATTCCTTTAGGGCATCCCAAGGCTCAGACTCTTAAGGAGAACCAGATTTGAAGCTCAATTTGGTACCTTTCTCATGAATGACGTGCGATGATAACTTGTGGAATGTTTCCCTCATCATTTTTGAAAGGCAGACAACACAAAGAATTCCAAGAATGCCAGACAGGCCGACAAGGAAGGAACAGCTGGCCCCCTGGCACCAGTTCAAGGTTCTGGGTGTCCCAGGGACCCAGGGCAACGCCTGACACCCCCACCTGCCTGGCCGGCTCCCTGCTGATAAACATTACCTTCAGGCCACCAGGGCCTTCCTGGGAGGGGCCTTCCTTCTGCCAGCCTGGCCCCCGGGCTCTTTGCTCCCTCTAATCCCTCCAAGTCCCAGAGACAGAGAAAGAACAGGAGTTTAGCTATGAGGGCCCTTTGTGTGGGAGGTATCAGGCCTCATGGCTGTTTTCCCCAATTAGAATATTTTCTGGACAGTTTGCTTGAAAAAAAGGTCATAACCTGCTCAGCTTGCTCCCTTGGACAAAGCCCACCAATTCCCTCTGTGTCTCTATTCAAGTGTTAAAAAAAATCCCAACTGCCTGCTCCCAACTTGTGCTTCAACGCAGGAAAAACCGAGTTTATCCTAAAAACACGCAATAGTATTGCATTAGCTCCCTCGGCGTGTTACGGTTCAAGTAGCTTATGTTCAAGAATGAACCAGCAGATGAAAAAGAGTGACGGGAACTCGGTCCTTGATTTAAAAAAATGTATAAATCCATTTAAAAGTGAAAAAAGTCCCTGACGCGCCTGGAGCATTCAGTTTTCCTTCCCGGAGATTAATGGAGCGACGGAAACTCCTGGGAGAGAGGGATCTCTGGACACGTGTGATAACAGCCACATTGTGCTCAAGTGCCGGTGCTGATTCTGCTGCTTCTCCAACAAGGGAGGTCCCGTGGTGGATGAGACAGGACCATAGGGAACCTTTTAGGAAATAGAGTTTGTAAACACTCAGACATGGTAGTTCCGCTCTCATTTTTTTGAGGCATCTCTGTACTCTTTTCCACAATGGCTGCGCCATCTTGCATTCTACCCAACAGTGCACACGACTTTGAGGACATACCTGTGACCCAATGTTTGCAGTCACGCGGTTTTCAGCATCAAGATCTGAAAACAACCTAAGTGCCCATTGATGAATGGATGGATAAAGAGGTGTATCTACATAATGTAGCTCCACGCACTTATACAGGTGATGGGATTTTGCCATTTGCTACAATATGGATGGATCTAGAGGGCATTGCAGGTAGAGAAGTCAGATGAAAGATAAATACTGTCTGATCTCACTCATCTGTGAGGATAAAGAAGCAAAACAAATGAACAAACAAAACAACATGGAACATGTTCTTAGATGGCGGGAGCAGCGGTGGCCACCAGAGGGGCAGGGGGAAGGGGTAGGTAAAGGGGATTAGTTGTATGTCGTTGGGTGGAAACTAGCCTTGACAGCAACCTTACTGTGATGTGTACAGATGCCAAATTATCGTGCTGTACACCTTAAACCAGCATCACAGTTCAAGCCAATGCTACTTCAATAACATTTTTCAAAAAAAAAAAAAAATTGAAAATGGCATTTGTAAACTCCACAACTGACTTCTGTGGCAAGGTGGGGTTAGTGGCTATGTCCTTTCTCTGCTCTGGGGGTCTTCACTCGAAGGGAGTTCCCTAGGGCTCACAACAGAACTCAGAGTGCCTTCTGCAGTGACCGTACCTTTTGCTGGGTAAGACTGAGTTCTCATTGTGAAGCCTCCTCACCATTTCTTCTGGAATATTTACAGGAGCTGATCATGAAGGCTACACAGGATCAGTGGAACACATGTATAAGATGACGTCCATCTTCCAGGACTTTGCATGTCATTAGGGAAGAGATGGCATGATCACAGAGAGCTACCACACAACGTGGTGTGGGCACAGAGTGGTGAGAGAGCTGTACATGGCAAGGATGTCAGCGAAGCAGAGGTAACCACCAGCCATGTCCATTCAGCCACGCGTGGCTATATGATGGGGGTGCCTTCCGAGAAAGGTGCTGTGAGGCAGTCGTGCTGTGGTGTGAACGTTGCAGAGCTAATGACACAGAGTGAAATGGCACCGCCCGCTGCACACCTCGCTGAGGTAGGGGCCACCATGGTAGGCGCGGTTGCCATGGACGCAAATGTTATGCACACGTGGTCACCGCAGCGCTCACAGTGTGGGGGGTCTTCCTTCCAGAACCACACTGGAGGGCGCCTTGCTCCTGCCTGGTGTCTCATTAGGAAGTGAAAATGTCAGTGGTCTTCTGTGTTTCCTCCAGCACCCGTGTGACATGACAAGAATCTGTGTTTCCTACCTGGCTGTTAAGTGAACATCCCCATTTTGTGAAAAGCTCATTAACTGGAAAAGTTTAAACCCAGTCCCTCCGACTTCCCGAACTTTTAGACCCCTGGGGGCTGGCGTCCTCGAGCTCATCACTGACGACGAACACTGAAAGGGGTTTGTGTTCTCACCACACACACAGGAGATGGAAAGCACACGGGCTAAAAAGCAGTTGTTTATCTTTTTCAGAAACCACCAGGCTGTGGCTATGAGTAGCGCCCAGCTGAAATCTGTCTGGTTTCTCTGCTGTCGCTGACTTTGCCTGAGACTTGGACGACTCGGAGACTTGATGACTGATGTCACAGGCAGCATTGTCTTCATTGTCTGTGAAATGCCTTCTTTCTCCCTGGTCTTGTAGAGCGGTGGCTTCCAGATGTTTCCATCAGAAAGGACAGTCTCATGTGTGCAGTGCTCTGACCCCTGCTCGGCCTTCCGAGATGGACCTGGGACCTAGAACGCTTTCCCACCATGAGACAGAGAGGCCAGCGTGTGACCAGCACTGTGGGGATGTCTGTCCCTGTTATACAGATGCAGTGTGCTCCTTTCACTCTGCCTGCTCGTGGGTGATCTGTGCCGGGACAGGGTCCTTCTGCTGCAGTGTAAAATGGTGTGGACAGCCCATTGACCTCTGGACCGACTGGCCTGGGGACACCTGCATCCCCTGGGCACCGAGGCTTCCAGCTAGCACTTGGCTCCTTGGTGACTCCCACACTGAGATCTGGTGGTACGAGTATTTGGGTGTTATCCTTGATGGGAGGCGACAGGTGTTGCTTGCTCAGTAGGTCCCCATTGGGACCCAGAGGGGAGCAAGCAGGTGCTTGCACTGAGGGCGTCTATCGGGCGGCACCCCAAGAAAGTCACGCATCCTTCATGGCGGTTCAAGAGTCCAGGCCCACGCGCGGGGTGCACAGAGCTGTTTCCATTTTCCCAAGTAAGCAAGTTCCCAGTCCATACATCTCACTCACCTGTCACTGGTCTGGAAATGGAAGCTTCAGGCCCACGTAGTCAATACCAACTCTTAATTCCAAAATCTTCCTTGAAACATTACAGAGAGAATCTTAAGCCTTTGCCCTGGATCCTGAACTTGCAGGAGGATTCTCAGTCTCTGGGACACAGCTGCTGTGGTCGCAAAAGGGACGCTGATTGTGATTTTGTTTTCTCTCTCCAGAGCCTTTGTGCCTGAAACACAGACATCAGGACCCGCACATGATGAGGGGTGAATGTTGGTTCCTTGATGATCCAAACAAGTGGATGAAAAATCTCACCGTTTATTAGTTATCATGCTTAGAAAACTGTTCTTAGAAAAGAGACTAGTTACCGCCTCACCATTGCTGAGAAGGAGGGAGACCCGTCTGTATAGATGAACTGGACACAGGGCCTGTTTTGGCGTGACGGTGAGCACATCTGCAGAGTTACTGTCACTATTAGTGTTTCTGATGTGGCCACAGGGAGCTAGGGGCCCAGGCAGGCAGGCAGGAACCAGCCTGGGCATCCAGAGTACCTGACATGTAGAGACGCCAGCAGGAATAGGGCAGTAGGCACCTGTGACGGTGAGCTTACGTTCTTACCCAAAGGTCTTATGCTGGAGTCTGATGTCCATGGATAATTGGGATGAGGGTGTGAAGGAGAAAACTCTCAGAGAGAATTAGAGATTTGATGCTGCTTCAGGGTAGGGGAGCAGTAAGACTCTTGCTAATTTGGAAACTCATTGAGATGCCCCTCAATTTTCCAGCCATAAATGTATCATGGGTGGGTGTCCCCTGGAGGACAGTCCTAACGCAAGGGCTCAAGTTCAAGTTGATTTGGGAGATGTTTCCATGAAACATTGGGAAGGGTGGCCACGGCCGGTGTGGTATCAAGTAACGGGAGCCCATTCCCACTGTGGACCGTGCCTCTCGCTGTCCCTGCTCCCATGGGCACAGGCCAGGCTCTCCGCAGCTCTAGGGCCACAGACACCTGGAAGGGCACCTGCCGGATGACGGACAGGTGCATGGATCCTTCATTCAGCCTGGGCTCCACCTGGCCTTCCCCTGGAGCCCAGAAAGGGGGAGCATCTTGATCAACGACTTGCAGGAGGCGATCATGTTTTGAGACCATCTCATGCTTCTCCATTAACAATACTGTTGGTTTCTGGTTTTGAAAACAGGCCTTTGTCTTCCACTTGATGGAGCAGCTGCACTTTCCCTGTCCCTCTTGCTAAATACAACCAGGATTTCAAACATAAAGCAAACAGAAGACAACGTTGAGTGTACTCAGTGCCACCGAAGAGTCACCATCAGTGGCTAAGACGGTCATTTTTGTGTGACGACATTTCACCATAAAGACAAACGAAAGAAGACTCTGATGGGAGGAGGCAGGCTGACTGGGGACACCTGACCTGGAGAACCAAGTGGCCGTGGGTTCCTGCCCTTTCTGGTGGCCTCGTATGCCCCCGCCTGGGTGTCATGAAGCTGATGGCAAGAAACTCCAACAGGTGTGGATGAAGAAGGAGCAGGAAGTGGGCAAACAGCAAGATGGAAAACCTGTAGATAACAAGCACTCTACTCCAGCTCAATCCCACAGGAAAGAGAAGTTACCTACACGTCCCAGTTGGAAGGCATTTTGGCAGAGTGGATTGAAAATAAGGTCAAACTCTGCTGTCTCCAAGACCCTCCCTGCAGATATAACAATGTTGGTAGGTTGGACGCAAAGAGCTAGAAAAAAATCAGCCTCAAAAACATTCAAAAGAAAGGGGTGTCTGGATTAATAGAGAAAGTAAACTTCAGAGCAAACGGATTTACCGGAGGCAGAGATGGGCCCACCAAGAAGACCTGACAATCCTAAGTGTGTCCGCACCGAACAACAGATGGGGGAGTAGCGGGTGGGTGCAGTCCACATGCATCCCAGGGTCCCAGGCTCGTGTCCCAGGGCCAGTGCGGGGCAAACCAAGAGGAGCAATTAAATAAAATAAAGTGCTTCTTCCTCCTCTCTCTTCCGGCCTGCCTCTGCTCTCCATTCCTGCCTGTACCTTCCCTTTAAAAAAAATTAAAAAATGAGATGAAAAGAAGACAAAACTTAAAAGGGAAATCAACTCACCCTTATGGTTGGAGACTTCCATCTCTCTCTCAGCAACTGATGAAAAGCTAGACAGAAAATCAGCAAGGCTCTTGAATTCCATACCACTGGGAACCCACAGACCGAATTGACATTTATCAAACATTCTATTCCCAAACAGCTGAGTCCATGCTTATTTCAAGCACCCACAACAGGCTCTATCCTGGACCTTAAAAAAACCCTAAACTGGGGCGCTCTGGTGGAGTAGCGGTTGGGTGCCGTCCACATACATCCTAAGGACCTGGGATCGTGTCCTGGGGCTGGAGGAGGCTGGGCAGACAACCAAGATCAACAACTAAATAAAATGAATACTTCTTCCTCATCTCTAGCTGTCTGCCTGCTTATTCACCTTCATTCTGCCTGCATCTTTCCTTAAAAAAACAAAACAAAAATAAAACCCAACAACAAAAAACAGATTCTAAACAGGTTTAAAAACGAAATCTCTCAGCGTGTTCTCTGATTATAAAAGAACCAAACTAGCAATCAATACAGGAAATATCATTACAATATATTCAAACAGCAAAGAAAAATCCTTCTAAATAGTCCATAGAGCAAAGGAGTCTCATGTGAAATAGAAAAACAGAATCTATAGGAAAATGGAAACACAGTAGACCAGGATGCAGCTAAATCAATGCAGAGAGGACACTGATAGCACGAAATATGTATGTTAGAAGAGTGGAAAAATCCCACATCGGTCCTCTAAGCTCCCACTTCAACAGACTAGAAAAAGAAGAGTAAAATACATGGAATAGAAGCAGCAGAAATACTACAGATCAGAGTAGAAGACATGATGTTGAAGCAAAAAAAAGTTGGGACAAATCAATAAAACAAAAAGCTGAGTCTTTGAAAAGATCAAGAAAACCAGCAAAACTGTAGAAATTTAAAAAAAAAGGAAAACAATACAAAAGAGAAAAGACACGGGGGCTATCATCACAAAGCCTGCAGATGTCAAAGGGCAAAGAGAGACTATGACCAAAAATTCTATGCAAATAAATGTGATGATTTAAATAAAAATGGATTATCTCCTCAAAGAAGGCTCAGCCTACCTCAACTAACTTTATAATAGGAAACTGATTATTTTGAATGGAGTTGGAACTCAAGGGAATTGAATTCCAAATTTAAAAACTTCCTCCCCCAAATTGCCAAGCCATAGATTCCCTGGAGAATTCCAGTCATTTAAAGAGGAATTAACACCAATGCTGCACCATCTCTTCGAGAAAACTGAAGTGGGAACATTTACCAGTGCGTTCTGTGAAACCAGTATTGCCCTGGTCCAAACACTGGGCCAGGAAAGCACGCACAGGAAATCACAGGCCGATTGCTTTCAGGAATGTAGTCTGCAAACGTCCTTCAGAAAATAGGAGTCAATCATGAACAAATCCATCAGCACTAACAAGTTCAAAGAAGAATTAATCACATGACTATCCAATGATGCTGAAAAAGCATTTGATTAAACTCAACACCCATTTATGCTGAAAGTTCTCAGGAAACTGGGACATTCTTCAGACTGATAGAGAAGATGCACCCAAACCTCACGGTGGACAGCAAGAATCCACCCCCACCTGGATGATGACCCTACTTACTGGTAGAATGGACATGTTCCCTAAGACCAGAAGCAAGATAAGGATGCCATCTATCGCCGCTGTTCCACGTGTGCTGATGCTTCAGCGGACACAGTTCAGCCAGAGACAAATCCATCGGAAAGGAAGAAATGGCTTGTCCTTACTTGCCAAGGACATGATGATCTACCTAGAAAATCCTCATGAATCAGCTAAAAACCATCTGCCTGATTTTGATAATAGTGCAAGATAATTCAATGGAGGAAGGATTAGCTTTAAAAAAGAAATCTCAGCCTAGACCTTGCATCTTCCACAAGATTCAACCCCCACATGGATAATGGCCTTAAATGCAAAGGTAAAACAATAAATCTTTTAGAAGGAAACATAAGAGAATGCCTTCAGGTCCTGGAGCTTGGGCCAGAGTTCTTAGACATGAAACCACCAACCATGAACTGGGTTTTATCAAAGTTAAAAGTCTTTGCTCTGAGAAAGACTCTGTGAGAAGTATCAAAAGATAAACTACAGACTTGGAGAAAATATTTACAAACAATGCATGTCATAAGGAACACATATCCAGAGAACCTAACGTGCTCTCAAAATCAACTGTAAAGAAATCGAACAATCCAATTGGAAAATAGGTGAAAGATACGAACAAATTTTCACCAAAAACAAGGTCTTCGGAGGCCTAATAAGCAGATGCAAAGATGTTCCTCTCCACTCAGGCCTTGTATGTCAGCACACATCCCTCAGAACAGCAAATTAAAAATGGTGCCATCCTCACAGGCAGGCCAGGACGCGGAAAAACTGGCGTGCTCATGCATCGGTGGTGGGAGGTGTAAAGGTACAAACTCTCAGGAACATCATTTGGCAGCTTTCTAAATACTGAAGATACATACTTACCATATGGCCCAGCAATTGCATTCAAGGGCATCTGTCCCAGAGAAATGAAAAATCTACTCATACCTGTACACAAACATTCCTAGCAGCTTTATTTGTAATTCCTCCTAACCAGAAACAATCAAAATGTTCACAGAAGACAGCAGTGCAATGAATTGTGGAACATCTGTATCACAGATGAATACTACTCAGCAATGGCAAGGAAGGAAATACTAGGAGGAATGGCTTGTGTGATCTCCAGGGTGTCTTGTTATCCGAAAAAGATCCTTTTCGAAGGCACATACTGTGTGATTCCATTTATATAATATTCCTGAAATGACAGTTATAAAGATGGAAAAGAGATTAGTGGTTGCCAGAGCTTGGGGCTGGTGGGGTTGGGCCTGGTGGCGTTGGCGATGGTGACGTTGGGGCGTTGGCACCGGGGATGGTGAGGTTGGGGATGGTGGGGCCATCAAGGGCGGCAGGGGTAAATGTTGCATGGGACAGCTCTGAGTCCCGATCATGGTGGTGCCACTGCAGATTTACCCGTGAGCTAAGATGACATAGAAGTTTAAACGTGATAATGTCAAGTCCTGGTTGATGCTCTGTAATGATGCCCAACGGCCCCACTGAGGGAAGTGAGGAGAAGGGTGCCAGGCCCCTCTCTGGACTCTCTTCAAGAGGCTTTGAATCCATAATTATTTCAAAATCAAAAGACAATTAAAAAAAGGAACTTCTAGGGTTTCTGTGAGAATCAAATGAGATAATAACTCTAAAGGCTTAGAGAAATACCTGTAAGCTGTTATGCGTGCCCTAGTGAAAACTGGTAAAATAATGCCTCAGTCAAATAAGTTCCAGAACATATTCTTCATATTTTAAAACAACTCACGTAAATGTCAGGGTTTTGGAGAGAAGGAAGGGATTGTTGTTCTCAGAAAGTTTGGAAATATTTTCCAGTGAATTTATTAGGATTAGTTATTTCTTTGGAAGAAACTTTTTCAATAATTTCAAGTTAATGCCATGAAATTACGAGCACGGTGGGAAAGTGATTCGGTGGAATTTGGAGCTGATAAAAGCTAGGGACAGTGTGGCTGGTGCATATCATGTCACACATTCCTAGATGAGGGGGAGTTTGCTTCTAGAGTTTGGTGACAATAATTGGGTGGGGCCTCATTCTTAGTGACTCTCATTGAAGTCACGTGGGAAGTTTTATTGATGACGTTCTGACTTCACAAGGATGAGTGGGCCCGATGAAGGAGGAAATGGGGAATAGCCAAAGAAATCAGTGTGACTGGTCACTCATATAAGGGAGAATGCTCATGCATGTGGACAGGGAGAGACCCAGAAGAGATGAAAGCACACCATGTAACTGGGAACATACATCAAAGTCAGCCATCAGCCTGTAGAAATGGTCCCCGTGTGACTAGGAGTTAGGCTGGTTGAGATGCTTAAATGCTAAACAGGATGGGCTTTGGAAGCTAAGTTAGAAGCAAAAAGACAAGAGTTATACCCACTGTTTGGGGGCAAAAATTGCAATGCTGTTGAAGAACAGATGAACACAGAATGAAGATGCTTTCTTTCAGCCAGAAAGAGAAGGAAAGGCTAGGCAGCAAGAACTCACATTCATTGGTTAGTCAATATGCCTCAGGCATTTTGTATATATTTTCTCATTTAGTCTTCACCACAACCATCTGGGGTGGTTGGTTCATGATCCATCAAAGGACCCAAACTGTCTTCTTCTTAACATCCTCAGTGTGCTGACTTTCCCCACAATGTTTATGACCTCATGCTTGCAAGATGGCTGCCTCAGCTCCAGGCATTGCACCCAGTGCCAGCAAATGGAAGGAGAGGGGGCGTGTAGTGAAAACACCCTACCATGCCTTGGTACATCTTGTTGGTCAGACATGATGTAATGTGGCTGTCTCTAGTCTCAAGTGGAATGTTATCAAGATTAAAAATCTCCCATGCTATCCCTGCTCATATGTCTATCTGGCCATAGGCTCTGAAAATACATCATAAAAATCTCTTCTCCTTGCATTTCCTGGCCCTAGACCTTACCTAAGGATGTCATTTTTTTCTCTGTTCTTTTCTGTGGGTTAGGAATCTCTGGTACATTCCTGTCCCCAGGCGACTCTTATTAGACAGATGCCATTTGTGTTGCTCCAAGCCTAGAGGCAACGACCAGCCCCACACCAGCCCACACTCATACCTAACTTCCCAGAGCCTGGGTCCAGGCTGATCCCTGATCCTCTGCTAACCTGGGAGGAAGTTACACAGGCTGACTGGGTTAGTGTCAGAAGGCTGGCATTTGATCTTGCCCCTTTCAAGAACTTTAAAGAAGCCAGCTACGCAGGTGTTGAGGAGACAGACTCCACTTGGCAATACCTTTGGTGAAGCAGATCTGTGAGTTTCTGTTAGCTGAATTTTGAGTGTGATGTAACTCTCAAAACAGCCAGGTAGGTTCCTAAATGCAGATGTACAAACTGAACCCCGGTTGTGGGCGTTGTAGTCCCAACACGGGGTGGGGTGGGGGGGGGGAATCGCTGGATGCCCTTGGAGAGCTGTGTTCAAGTTCTCTTTTGCATTTCAAGAGAGCACTCCCAACGTGCATGCGGAGAATGGTCCAGGTGGGGGTTGGGCCTGGCCGCTCAGCACATGTGGACTGGATGAGGAACTCGCTTCGTGTTTGTTTGGGAAAGAGGGCTGGGATATTTGCCTTCCAACACCTGCAGGAAATTATCTGGTGGAGGACGGTTAGCTCACAAAGAGTTATCACCTTCTATGAGCCCGCTCTGTCCTGGACACCAGGGAATAGCAGAGAACCCACCAGACATGATGCTTGTCCTTGAGGATCTGGCATTTGGGGTGCAGTGGGGACAGATAATAAAAGGAAATTAGCAGTACATCAGCAGGGAGGAGGGGATAGGGACTGTGGGGTAGGGAGAAATTGCAATTTTAAATAAAGGGGTCAGGTATTGGGGGTGTGACTGGGGAATAGGCTTGTAAGAGGTGAGTGTATCATATGTTGACCTCAGGCTATGCTGGCGACCTTGGAGGATTTAGGGGAGATGGACTGTAGGGGGCAGGCAGAAGCAGGCAGGCCACACTAGCTCCCATGATGCTTTGGTCCTTGGTGGCCGTGATGGGAAAGGGACCTGGCCTGAAGAGGCCTGGAAGACAGAAGGCAGGATTTCCTGAAGAATCCTGACTCGTGGGCCAATGGATGGAAGGATGAACTTGTGTCCCCGACCTGGACCCCAGCATGAGAGGAGTATGGGCAGGTGAAGGCCCATTTCTCAACCACCGGAAGGTTGAGAAGCCAGGGAGCTGGTTCTGGATCTGAGCAGGGAGCTGGGGGATGGGGTCGGGTTGCTGGAACCCACTGCCAGGGCTCCCTCAGTGCACGCAGAGCGATGGGCTGGCAATGGCCTCAGAAGTAGGACAGGGCGGAGAGGGGAAGGGAAAGGGGTCTCAGGTGGGATGTGGGGAGGCGTGTGCCCTGGAGCCACAGTGGATGAGAAGGGCTAGGGTAGTTGTGTCAAATGTCACTCCCAGGACAGGTAAGAGGGAGGCTGAAAATAGTACTGTGGGGACAGAATGGGGTTCCTGGTGAAACCGACAGAGTGGTTTCAATGGAATGGCAGGTTGAAACTCGACTGGAGTCAGCAGGAGAGACTTAGAAGGAGGACACCTGGTAAGTTGCAGCAGCAGCAGCAGCGGCTGCGGCAGTGGTGGCGGCGTCGGTGGCAGCAGCAGCAGGAGGGGGAGCAGGAGGAGCAGCAGCAGGAGGAGCAGCAGCAGGAGGAGCAGCAGCAGCAGGAGGAGGAGGAGCAGGAGGAGCAGCAGCAGGAGGAGGAGCAGCAGGAGGAGGAGGAGGAGGAGGAGCAGCAGCAGCAGCAGCAGCCCTTAGCATCATTATTAGGAAGGGCTCAAGGCCACCCTAGTGGATGCTTACCCCCAGGGACATCCCTGCCCTTGACCTGGTGCATTGAAAGTGAGCGTGTGATCAATCGGTGAGATTTCTGCAGCCCGTGGATGATGGAGTGAGATGATGGAGATGGTCCCTTCCACCTCAAAGAGTCCTCCCTCCACTTGACCATGGGCTCTTTGGGAGTCTTTGGCAGTCGTTGGATGCTCGGAGGGAGGACACCCCACCTCCCGTGACAGCACCAGGCGGGCAAATGCTCTGGCTCTAGACCTCTGTTCTTTTTTGTTCTACAACTGTATTTACCTCCCTACCTCTTCTTCTTAAAGTGTGGAATCTAAACCAGCTCCCCAAAGAAGTACTAGTGAGCGAGCCAGCGTTTGAGAATCCTTCCTAGGATCAATGCGCAGAACTGAAAGAAAGTTGTCAAAAAGAAACCTGCCCAGCAGGCGGGGGGCTCCCAGCAGAGAGGAAACAAATGTTCTTAAAAGAATAATGGGGATGAAGCTCATTCCTAAATTGTGCTGCACTAGCGTTCACATGCAGAGTAGAAAGGCCCAGAGAACTTTGTTTAAATGAAAGAACTGTCTCGAGGGATGATGCCCACAATCTCAGGAGGGAGGGAGCAAAGCCACACCGTCACTTTCAATTAGGAGACTCCTGGAATTTTGAAAGAAATGCTCAATGTTCAGTGTCGGATTTCAGAAATACTTCGTTTGGCCAGAGTGATTCACTCGGTCACATCAGGTTTTTATTTTCCTCAAGACATATATCCATTTTCAATGCTCTCACTTACTTAATTGCATGGTGTGTGCTGTCTATGTGCTCTCCTTGGCAGGTCAGTGCCATCAGAACAGACACAATATGAGTTGGTTTGCTGAATCTGATTTTATGTGGTGGAGGCTGTGTTGCCAACCTACTTCTCCTGTGTTGGGAGTAGATGTAGCTCTGGGGTGTCCCCTAATTAAAATAGACAGACAGCATCCATTCACAGCTCTCTTCTCTTCTGTTTGCCTTTTGCTTGAGCGAATAGAAAATGACCTGTGGTTGGCTTTCCGAGTACTTTTTTTTTTTTGCCACAAGGGATTTTCACATATGGTAGTCGTATGGGAACATGCTGAGAGGTTCAACAAAAGAGTTTCCTTTGGTAATAATAAAATAGAGAACCACTACAGGAAAGGACATTTTTTTTTTTTTAACCACTGCCACTGTTGCTTGCTGCTTTGAATAAGGTCGTGATGCCTGGAGCGGTAGCAGGCACTTTGCGATCATGAGGCAAAATGAAAAAACTCACATCTTAAAGATGAAGTAGCAAAAGGTTGAAATGATTTCGAATTCTTGACAACTCTTTTAACCTAAGGGATGCTGCCGTTTAGCATCCTGCTAAGTGAGTACGGCTCTGTGAGTTGATCTTTCTGTTACTTGATGCTAAATGCATGCAAAATGATACAATAGCTAAAACATGGGGTTGCTAAACATCTGTAATGTTCACACTGTCCTTCCAGTCAGTCCACAGGATGTTAATGAGTCTGTTCACGGTTGATTCCTGTCTTTCCTAGGGCCAAGCAGACACTTTGCTATGATCACTGACTTCTAGACAACTCAGGATGAAGAAATGCTCTCCAATGAAGGTTCTCCAGCTACGTGTTTGCCGTAGGCATCTCTAGTTCCAAAGTGTTGTCACTTTTTACAGGGTTCAAGTTTCAGGTCAATCTTCTGATGTATCCTTGGACTTTCCTTCCAGGTGTGTCTCTCACTTTAGATGATTTAAAATAGAAATGGGCATCTAAATTTGACCCAGCTCTTCCTGTTTCCTAAACACTGGAACTCTGAATGTGGATAAAACAAAAGTCTCTGGCCCTGAGATGAAGGGGAGAGAGGAGAAGAAGACAGGATCCTCAAATGATTGCAGTATCAAGTTATCTATGAGGAAGTGTCATGCTCTCATAGACAGCAGTGGAGGATTAGGAGGAATCCTCAATGATTATATTAGATTTAATTCTCAGAACACTTTGTGATAGGTGTGTTATTCACCTTTGGGAATGAGGAAACCGAGGCACGAAAGAGTTCATTAAATTAAGTTCTCCCCGTTAGGACTGGGGACCCAGAACTTAGATGAACCCAGTATTCCAAATCCAAATTCTTATTTTCCCCTTCACCCACTGGAGATAATGGATAATGATCGTGCCAGCCCCGTGGGTTGGTGTATATGGCCTATAACATATTTAGAGGAACTACTTCCCAAGTTATAGTTTGCTTAATGACACTGCCATACTGTGAGGGAATCTGTAAGTATATAATGGAGTACTAAAAAATACCTTACTTTTAAGAAATTTTCAAAGAGATAAATGTCAAAGAGACATTTTCCCAAAATATACTTATGATCAGCTTTAGACAGCTCCCCAGTGATCAAGCAGAAAATGCTGGCTGGACTTTTATTCTGCTAATAACATATTTACTCCTTAAACTTTTGTTTCTTGTTTACTGATCCTACCAAAAAATGTGTTATAATAAAAATCATGTTCAGGCATGCCCTGGTGGCCCAGCATTCGAGTGCACCCTGAGTGCAGTTCATATACCTCCCAAGGTCCTGGCTTCAAGACCCAGGGCTGGGGTGAACAACTAAGATGAACAATTAGATGAAAAAAATAAATTAGATGAATAAAATAATCCTCTTCCTCTCTTTTCCTTCTTGCCTACCTACTCCCCTTCATTGTTGCCTGTATCTTTCCTTTAACAAATCATGTTCATTGATATAGCAAGCCTAGAATAATTATTTAGAAGTTCATGACATCCTACGTTAACTAGGGTACTTCAGCTACAAGTAATTGAAAACTTGACAAATGGAGGACTAAATCATATAGATCTTTAGTCTCTCTTGTTGAAAAGACATCCAGCGGTAAATTGTTTTGGGATTGGTATTTCAGTGGAAACCATGAAGACATCACAAAGCTAGATACTGTCTATTGTTTTGCTCAGTCATTCTCAGCGTCCTCCCACGGATGAGTTGCCTCTGGTCATAAGATAGTTGCCTTAGATCCAGGCATCACATCTTCACCCAGCTGTGTCCAAAAGCAGGAAGAGGATTTTCTCCTTTCATGTTCCTCTTAGCTGAGGTATTTCCCCGTTAGAGTTCCTCTGATGATCCATTGTACTGAGGTGGAGCAGTCTTAGCTTCAAGAGAGCTAGGAGGTAAATACCTGTCATTTTCAGTGGCTATGGTGGATAGGGGGTTCTGCTACCTGAGAAGAAGGGTAGAGAAAGGGAGGGAGCCTAGTCTGTTTACAGGCCCATCTGTATAGGGCAGCATATGAAGTCTTATCAAGTTGCTGGGAAAGCAAGTCTCCTCTGAATTTGTACAATCACTCCTGATCCACAGGGTGGCATTGCAGGGAAGCTTTTAGCCATGCTCTCGTCACTCTGCTATACCTTGGTCTGAGGCGGTCAGAGACCCACGCAGGGACTCCTACTGGTACCCTTGTATTTTTCCTCCATTCATTAAAGAAAGAGATAATGAAGTTAAAACTGAATTTCCCCCCTACCAGTCCTCCCCCACCCTCCCTGGAAGCGATCCGCTGTCACCAGCTTAGGGATCTTTCAAGGATGAGTCTGCATTTGCAAGCACATGCAGACCGACCTCACACCATGCCTCTTCTGCTATGACTTTGACTCTTGAAAGTGATAATACTTTGGAAACAATGACTCCCCATGTGTGCCCATGTGCGTGTGCATATGGGTGGTGTCAGGGCTTTTCCACCCAAAGCATAATAAATGCAAAGAAGCAGTCTTTTGACATTACAGTTTCCAGCAAAAACAAACAGCTTACCTGATACCGTTTCTCAGTGGAAAATCTCTCCACAGCATGTTTTAATTGCCTGCAGAAACGTTTTGCTTTGCTGACTTAGAACACCTAGAAGGGAGAGAAGTGCAGATGGTAAACAGCCTTCAGTTTGTTGTGTGAGTGTCCCTTCTACATTTCTGTTTTGATTCTGTTTCATTGGTTGTGTTTATTTTCCCTCAAATGGCATGTATTATAACTTAAATTTTTTTTTTTCTGTATTTAGGGAAAGGAAGCAGGCAAAGATGAAGACAAGTAGTCAGGTAGGCAGCAGGAGGAGGACGTGTCTTTCCATCCATTTAGTTGTTTTTGCCAGTCAGTTCACCTGGGTCCTTGGGCTTTATGTGGACTGTGCCTCCCAGAGCCACGGACTGAAACACTGAGCCACCAGGGCGCACCTCTAGCTTTGTTTTCAGTGCACTTTGAGCAACCAGGAGCCCCCAGAGGGTTCAGCAATTGGTAAAGAGGGTACAGAAAGAAGAAAACAGAGTTAACAATAAATCTTCATGACATTATGTGTGATGGACAAACCATTTAGTGTCTAAGGCTTCCTTTTCATCACCTTGTTTTCATTGCTGAGGTGGCAGCTAGTTCATATGTAAATATTGAGTGTTTGAGGTTGGGATGCCATGTGTCATCATTTTTACTATGAATGTTGGGAGTACCTTTTTCATTTGATAGCTTTTCACTCAGGAATCGGGTTTTCAGAAGCACACGAAGGCCGTTAAGTGAGGGACAGGTGTGGCTACATCTTGTTCTTCAAACCACAGCCTTTTGCCCCTTGCTCTTCCCCCCACCCCCACCCCCACCCCCGAGGAGGATTTAGTTCTAGGCTGAATGACACCCCTCCCGCCAGGAGATGCGCATCCTACCCCCTGGACCCCTGTTATCACTCTTGGGAACATGGTGTGGTCGTGTATACTGGAGTTTGATTTTAAAGTTTGCGTGTATGGGAAGCGTCACGTTCGGTCAGTGTTATTCTCGAAGGTGCCCTGTGTCATGGGATGTCTGGTTTGATGTGCCCGCTCGGCTTCTGTCTCCCCAAGTGTGAATCAGGATGCCATTGGGCCGGAATTTTGTAGATGTGGCTCTTGTTTATAACCTGGTGACTTTTTTTTTCTTTTCTTTTTTTTTTTTTTGAGGAAGAGGAAAAAGTCTTCATTTATTGTTCATTTTCAGTGGTCATCTTGATTGTTCCCCCTGGTTCTGGGTCATAAACCCAGGTCCTTGGGATGTTTGCAGATTGCATCCGGCAGACTCAACCACTACTCTACCAGGATGTGCCAGGTGATTTTAATGAAGGACTGTGACCTTGGTAATTTGCTTGTCCCTGTTCAGTCAGCTGAAGGTCAAACTGCTGGCCTCCCGAGTTTGGACTTTGCAGTCCCTGTAGATGAGTGAGCCAGTCCCTTAAAAAACATGTTTCATTAAGATAATATATCTAATGAATATAATTATAATGATTGTAAGGATTCATGCATCTATTTCACATATAAGAAATGCATATTTTGTAATATGTCAGACGAACGTTAAACATAACTATACTGTGTATGATATATAATATCATGTGCATAAATAAAATACGTATGACTGGTCTATATGGAATCCATGATTTCATGTAAACACAAAGTAGATTGAATATTCAGGCCATAGATCTAAAAAAATAATTATCTAAACAAGAGGGTCACCTTTGTCATGGGGGGGTGTGCCTCCATGGCCATTAGATTTGGAATCAAGTTTAAGCTGTAGGCGATGAAGTTTGTATCTTTCAGAGTTCGCTTTTCTCTTGCTATTTTCCCTTTTAAAATTCCCTTCCACCCAGAAGGTGTGACACCCTGGAAAAGAGGGGGAGTCTGAATCTGGTGGTAAAGAGAAGCCCACGGTGTCCAGAGACGGTCAGAGGATCACTGACCAAGGGTTGGTGGCTGTGTTTTCACGCCTGCCCTTTTCTGATCATTGAGAGCACTGGCTCGGCCTGAAGGGCCCAAGCGCAGACTGTGTGAATACTGGGTTACTCTCGCGTGTTCTGCTTCTAACCTCAGTGAAGAAGACACAGGCGTGGCTTTGAATATAAATATGAATGCATGAAAGTGCTGTGATGGTTAGTTTTATTTGTCCCCTTGACTGGTGATGGGATGTCCAGATTAAACATTATTTCTTGCTGTGTCTTTGAAGGTATCCAGACAAGTTAGCACTTGAGTGGTGGATTTAGTGCAGTGGACCCCCACTGTGGGCAGGCCCAGATGGATTGTCCAGTGGAGACAGTGGGATGGACCATCCAATCCTCTGAGGCCCGAACAGAACAAAAGGTGGAGGAAGAAGGTGTCTCCTCTTTTTCTGCACCATTGTGTGAGCTGGGACATCTCACCTCATCTCCTGCCTTCAGACTGGAATGTGCACATCTGGGCCTCCTGGGGCTTCAGGCTGCAGACGGCAGAGCGTGGGACTCCTGAGTCCCAGAGCCACCTGAGTCAGTTCCTATCATTATCTCCACATCTGTCAATCATCTGTCTGTCTGTCTCTCATCTACTTACTTACTTCTTGATTTTTTTAAAGGAAAGAGGCATCTACTTAATTACTTCTTGATTTTTTTTAAAGGAAGAGAGGAGGAAGAAGCATTTATTTATTTTATTTAGTAGTTTATCTTGGTTATTTCCCCAGTCCCAGGTCCTTGGGATATCTGTGGACTACTCTGGTCTCCGCAGACTTAACCGCTAAGCCACCATCGCATGCCCCTACTGACTTACCTACCTCTCCCTCCTTCTCTCCCTATCTATCTATCCTATTGGCTCTGTTTCTCTGGGGGACCCTAACTAATATATAGATACATACTTTGAACATATGCATTCTATTACATTGATATAAATTGCATTATTTATATTATATCATTAATATGCATGACATAAAAATAACAGCAATAATAAAATAATGGATACTTAAATAATTCATAACCAAAGAGTAAATATTGATATATTTTATCTTCTATACTATACATTGCAATTTAGTAAAATAAAGGTAACAAACACTATCATTAAAACTCATTGACTATGTGTCATGTATGCACACATGCTCAAATTCGAAAATAATCGAGGCAGGTAGTTTGCAGATACCCGGGGTCACTATTTCTTTGAGAACAGGGGTTCTCAGTCTTTGCTCCCTGGCCTGTGTCTGTAAATGAGGTTTGGTTGGAACGCAGCCCTGCTCACTGGCTGGCTCACCGCCCCTCTGCCCGCCGGTGGCCCTGAAGGCAGACTTGAGTCTGTGGCACAGACCAGGCTCACAGAGCAGAGAACCTTCTCTCTGGCGCTTTACCGACCAAGCTGACCGACGCTGCTTTAGGATGTGGCCCGCTTTATTTTCATTTGTTGAATCTCTTTTCCATTTCACAGCTCAGGGCTCACGCTGCTCACCTCGCGGGCTGTGAGCCTCTTAGACCCGGAGCGTGTCAGGAAACACTCAGGATCTCTAAGTCGGGGCTTCAGTGACTTGCATCCCTGTCTGGGAAGTCACCCCATAAAGATGATGCAGTGCGTTCTGCCTCGCGGTGCGGGTTAGAGCCGCTCCGGCATTCTTCACTGGGGTGAGTCGTTGGGTCTTTTCTGTCCGTGAAGCGCAGTTTTGGAGCCCGCGGTCTGCGGCTCGGAAGGACCTGTTCCCGGACCGCGAGGGGACCGCTGCGCCCTTCACCCTGCTTCCAGTTTCCACTCAGCCTCTGGTGTAGGCAGATAGGGAGTGAATGAATGTGTTTCCCTCGCAGATCTTGGGGTTAGGCCCAGAGATAACTGGATTTAGTAAAAGATTTGGATCCTTGGGAACTGGGAGGAGGAAGGAGAGTATTTCCAGAATCAACCTTCTGGTGTGTTTTTTCCCCTGTGCTTTCTCCTGGGAAGCAGTGGCTACAAAATGAATGGGAAGCTAACAGGCTGCGTTTATTTAGAAAATGTCTTCCTCTCCTCCCTCCTCTGCCTTTTTTCCTTCCCCTTAGTGCTCTAACCAGGTTTGGTAAAGAAAATCAAGAGGAGCCCATTCCATTCATTGAACAGACATGGAACCAGCTGGTGTCAACTGGGAATGAAAGACCAACCCTGCCCGCCTGGGGCTGACGGTCCAGGTCCCCTCAGCCGCCCCCTGGGGCTGGCTCTAGACCCTGTGTCCCAGCTCAGTGGGCTCTCATTAGCCAGAACCTCATGGTCCCCACTTTTGCAGAGTGTTTCCTTCATAACCTGTCAAGAAGGCCAGGCAAGAAGTCAAACGGACCATTGGGATAATGTTTATCAATATGCCTCCCTTTATTTCTCAGTTAATTCATGTTCATTAAGAGTTAGATGATGAACTCAGCAAAAATGATCAAAAAGGAAAGGTGCTCACCACTCAGTCCTGCTCCCCAGAAAACCCACGGTGAAGGCTCTCCTTCCATACTTATTTCCTGGCGAATATTTGTGCAGTTTTTACAAAAGTATAGGTAATACTTTTATGAACGCTTTTCAATATTTCTGCTTCTCTCACTTAAAATATATTCTTTCCATACAGTTTCTTCTAATTCAAATGAACTTTCTAACCTGAGCCGAGGAGAACAAGATGAATAATCAATCCTATTTATGCTTATTTGCCTGCTGGAACTTTTGAAGTTATGGCCTCTTGGGTAAGGGTCATGGGATACAAATATATTACCTGAAAAGATGTTATTAATTAGAGGATTTAAATAGGTTCAGCAAGAAAAAGAATTGACAATATGTATCTCTAAAGAATAGTATCTGTGTGGCTGGGCCAATTCTAGAAAACACTTTGAAATGTGAGCCAAGAGACATGCACTTACCTGATGGAAGTAAAAAGCAGGCTCTTTATAGTAAGTGTTGTCTCTTAAACCATTTTACTAAAAGTGAAGAAATTTTGACTGATGCCCGTGGTGGGCAGGGGTTAAGACTCTGACATTTGGGTGGTTAGAAGTTGCTATAGGCTGAATGTTTGGGTGTCCCCACCCCCCTACCAATGATGTGTGAAATCCTAAATGTGATGGTATTAGTTGGTGGAGCCTTTGGGAGGTGATTACACAAGAGAGTGAAGCCCTCATGAATGGATCAGTGCCTTTATAAGAAGAGTTTGCTCCCTGACTCTCTCTCCATCACAAGAGGATGGCCAGAAGACAGCTACCCACAAACCAGGGAGAGTGTTCTCACCAGAACCAACTATACTGGCTCTCCAATTTTCAGACTCCCAGCCTCCAGAATGGTGAGAAAGAAATTGCTTTGTAAGTCACTCCATCTGTGGGTTTTTTATGTTTTTATTTTTTATAGCAGCCTGAATAGACCAAGACATGGTAAACAAAGAGTAGGAGGGACAGAATAGTCTCCCAGGGAGAATTTTGCACCCAGGGTTATGGCACTGGATGTGCACACCTGGGAGCTGAGGTCCAGGGGTCTTCCAGACCACCCTCAGGTCTGGGATTCACTAGCAGGGCTTCCTGAACTCAGAAAAGTCGTGTGACTCACAGTTACCGATTATTTCAGCAAAAGGAGATGAATCAAAATCAGTGAAGAGAGGAGACAAGAGGATGAAACGCCAGCTGTCTCCTCCCAGTAGAGTTCTGTAGACATTTCTGCCAGGGACAGTGTGTGACAACATGTAAGAGGCACCAGAGACGCTCGTCCCAACCTTGGTGCTCGGTGTTTTGATTGCGGGTCAGATACAGAGGCATGGCTGAGCACGCATGTGGATAAACTTAGCTTTGATCTTCCCAGAGGTCAAGCTGATGCCATGTGGCACAGGTCCCCACCATAAATCATGTTGTTAGCGTAGTAGACCATCTGCTTGGGGCAAGGCCTCCCGGTCACAAAGACACCATCAGCCAGCACACTCCAAGGGCTTGGACATTGCCTCCAAAGAGCCAGTCAAGGGCCAAACCCTCACTGTGCAGAGTTTGGACAACCCAGCCCTCTGATTTAACCCTTTGTCATACAGGTACCTCCTCACCAATGGTTCTATTCAGTTAAGCTGTGATTTAAACTGCCGGTAGCTTCGTGCCCTGGACATGATGTTTGTCCTCAGGCTGAGATGATGGATAGAGAGTTTCCTTGCAGAGAAACTCCATCTCACTTGCTTCTTTTCGCTTGCTCTCGAATCTAATTAAGAAACCAAGACAGGATTTATTTATGGCAGATAGCGGTGCTCGTCATGATGCATTGAGAGTCAAAGGACAGATAGGCTCACAGAGAGAATGCTGCCTGAAAATACAAGACAATCTTGGGTTGTGATCAAATGGAAGGCAGCTGTTCAGAATCTCCTAGAAACTTTTTATTTCTCTCCAAATAAATGACCCTACTATTTAGACTTCTAGGTACTTACCTGGTTTAATGAATACAAATGTAGGCTAGTAACAACCATGAAAGATCAGTAAATGTGAAGGAACTGTGATGGCAGCTTTGCAGACAGTGACTTTCTTTTTTAGGATGTTATTATTTATACTTGAGTTATATGGTGGCTCACATCCTTACTAAGATCTCCATAATACTCACTATTTAGGAATATCACAAGCATCTTCCCTAGGTGCCTTGAAGATCACGACAAAATCCTCAAAATGAACAAAGAACCACCCCCCTCCCACGCCACACACTTGGGTGAAGGAACTAAGCCCTCAACACCAGATTTTTGGAGAAGAAATTCGATAGACAAAGAGCATAAGAAAAGATGATCAACATCATTAGTAGCCATGAAAATGCAAATTTAGAAAGACTCACTCTAGAAAATGTTGATGAGAGCAAGAATCAACATACTGCAAAAGTGATGAAAATAGATGGAATGAAAACAAACAACCCAATCAAAAGTGGATGGAAGATCTGAAAAGACACTTCTCCAAAGAAGGCATAGAAATGCCAGCAAACAACTGAAAAGGCGCTCATCATCGCTAATAACAGGGAAATGCAAAGCCAGACCATGACGAAACCCCACCTCACACCAATGAGAATGGCCTCCATTAAAGAGACTAGAAACAACAAGTGTTGGTGGAGAAAAGGGAACATTCCTGCACTGGTGGAGGGAATGTAAACGGATGCAACCATTTTGGAAAATACAATGGAGGTCCCTCAAAAAATTAAAAATGGAATTATGCCATATGAGCCAGTCGTCCCACTTCTGGGTATCTATCTGAAGAACAGAGATATATGTATCCCTATGTTTATTACAGCACTGTTTGCAATAGCCAAGAAATGTAAACAACGTGAATGCCCACTGAAGGGTGATTGGCTAAAGAATATATAATACAATGGAATACTACTCAGCCACAAAAAAGATGAAACATTGCCATTTACAACAAGATCAAGAGTACTTAGGGGGATTATGCTATGTGAAGTGAGTCAGAAGGAGAAGGACAAATGTTCAGATGATTGCACCTATGTACTGAATATAAGGAAGCAAAGGAAATGAAGGGATGAAACAAAATTAAAAATAAACTAGTGGACTTAAGAGGGGAGGGGGGCATCCAAAGGATGGTAGCTTTTTGTTTTGTTTTTCCATTTTTCTTATTATGTGTTCTGCGAGGTTCTGACCTCTGTGGTGTGTTCTCACCAGTTTCCAAACAGGAGATCCCAAGAGCTTGCACGTTTCTCTCTCTCTCTCTCTCTCTCTCTCTCTCTCTCTCTCTCTCTCTCTCTCTCTCTTCTCTCTCTCTCTTTCCCCTTCCAATGCCTGTTAAATCTCTGCAGCTCCCCCGTCCTGTCACATAACTTCATGAGAGGACACAGAGAGACAATCTCTCTTTTACTCTCAGACTAGTTCAGAAATCTTAGGACATGAGACTTGTTTCTAAACAAAACCACATGATTCCAGTCAAATGTCTCGACCGGGTGTGAGGATCTTGTTCTACACACGTCATCAGCATGTTCTAGAGAGTCGTGCCTCCCGACAGACTGGGGTGGGGTATCCAGTAATGGTTGGTAGCTCAGTTTTCCAATGAGCAGTCTACACAAAGTCACCCAGCATGATGGCACCTGAGTTGCCTGTCCTTGCACTGCATTTGTTGAGGCGTAACCAGATAAATTATTACGTATGGAACAAAAACTCTTCAGTGACTCCAATTTTATTTGCAGTGAAAGCTAGTCAAGTTAAAAATATTCTCATTTGGTCACTTTCACTAAATGTCCTGAAAAGGACTTTGAGCTCCCGGAACCTGATTTAGTGAGGTGAGAACCTGAATCTTTCAGATCTTTTTATGTTGCTTTAAATCTCTTCTGGAACAGGAAAGGCTGTAAGATGGGGTAACCATTTATTGTTTATTTTTGTCCAAACTGGTTAAATTTTGAAATGGAAAAGTGATGCTAAAATGTAAATTAAAAAATACCTTTTTGTTGACAGAAAAATTGGCCTCATACTGGCGGGCCTATAGAACAATTCTTTTCCAAAACTTTTCAAAAAATAAATATTAAAAAGCAACCCAAAATCTATGGTTGTGAAAGGGAAAGCAATGAACATTTTATTAATTTTATATTAATTATCTAAATGTTAGATAATAACATGGGAAAAATAATCATTTTTTCAGCTAGTGATGTATTTCTCGCAGTTTCTTAGCCATATCTCCTTCTGCCACCACGTCACTGGGATATTTCTGAAAGAGTTTTTCAATATTGCTCCATTTTATTTTTTTTTTGTAAAACTGCCTATAATCTTCTTCAGAGTGGTTTTTATGATTAACGAATTTGAAATTGTTGACATCTTCCATCGACTCTTTTCAGTCAATCATAATATTTTAAATCACAGAAGCACTTCTCTCTACAGGGGCTGAAGCATCTGTAATTTCAGAACAGTTCTAACAAATGGAGGCTATTATCAATTCTATTATTTTTGTGTTGAACTGTACAAGTATTTCAGCCCCATCTCTTTGCTTCCACTCAGAAAATCTTCTGTTGACAAGTATTTCTATGAATCAACATGTGCGAAATAAGTCTACTCTATTTTTGATTCTTTGGAGTGTTTTGCTAATCAATGCTGCTGGGAAATTATAAGTACTGAGTATCAGTTTATCAAATTAAAAATAGGAGCATCATCAGAAGAGTCTTCCTGCACATCTAGATGGCCCCAAACACAATTTTAGAATTTAAAAATGAAATCTTGTGCATGGGTTGAGCTCACATCATTTAAATTGTTTACTTCTACGCTTGCTTTTGTGGGGACAAATTTCAATACCTCCCTGATTGCAAGCTTTATTTTAAATAGTTGCATTCTGCTAAGATATTCAAGGGCTGACGCGCTTTTCATTCTCCATGATTACTTTAACGAAAAATTTCCCACTGATTTGAAAAAATAAGCACCCCAAATTTGGAGAATTTATTTATCAGAAAACAAAACACAAAGTAGTCACGACCATTGTAGGAGCCTAAATTAGTTTTCTCTGAAGTTTCAAGCATTTCAAAAATGCCTAGATGGTGGGAAGTAAAAAGAGGAAGAGTGAAACTTTAAAAAATTAGCATCAATGTCATTGAAATATTTTCGTGGTTCAGACTTTGTGCACAAATAAAAGACAGAGTGATATCTATTTCTCATGACAGAATGTTGCATTATATTTGTAAAGAACTATGCTTGTTCCCAGAACATTTTTGCCCCATAGAGTTTATAATTCAATAAGAATGCCGCTTTTACCTTAACATGATTCTCCATCAAAATTTCTCTCGCATTATCACAGTCCCCAAATTATTTTATCTCCAATGTTGAACTTTTAAACTGACTTTTCAAGAGCATTCATAATAATTTTAGATGTTTCATCTTCAACAGAAGGAATTTTCAAAGACTTAAATCACATGAACAGATGAAAAAATTAAACTATTATCTGAATGAACTGATTTGCAGTTTGAAACAGTTCTTGACTTTGATACAAGGCTGGCATCACTTAACAGTTTGTGAAATTCTCCTGTGAATGACTCTGCCATATTAACAGCTATCGATTCCCTTTTTGTAGATACAGAATAAAACAGAGAAAATGAACAACATGACGTTAGCAGATGAGTCGTCTGATCTAAATGAAAAGTCAGGCTTCACTCAGGAGTATAGACAGGTCCCTCTATTGCTGCAGTGGCTACGTTGTTACCATTCTTCTTACCAAGAAGCAGACACTAAGCCTTCTTCAGAAAGCTTAGCTTTTTCTGGTTTTCCTGGCAGGAGTGCTATCATCCTAGCCCCCAGGGTAGAGGGTCTAAGTCAACATACATTGTGTATCTATTATCTATTTGTCATTCATTTTCTGGAAAAATGGAGATTCAGTCCTTTTTTTTTTCTTCAACATGCTTTGGAGTGTCATCCTCAGTTTAATGCTACCTTAAGAGTTTGCTGTATAATAAAAAAGCATCACCAAACCATGAAATATGTAACCAGTTGTTGATTCAGGCTAGCAGAAATGTCAGTACTGTGAAAGAGTGTTCATTATTCTAGTACCTTTACCAGAAAGGCTGTGCCCTGTCAATTTCTCACATAAATTTCCCACGTGCCAATGTCTATTTTCCCTGTTGGTTTCATGCATATGTAGGCTAGAGCAGAGGCAGCTGTGATGAAAATCCCACCCCATCCTCCCCCATCCCGTTGGCACCCCAGGATGGGAAGGGATTAACAGTGTCCTGCCTCTCTGTCCGAGCTGACTCGATTCTATCAGCAAGCCTACTTTTATCAGTGAGTCTCCTGCATGCTCTCCTTCCTCGAAAGGGAAGTATCAAGTTATGTTGAAAATGGTCAGGAAGTGGAAAGGGATGGCTCATTGCTGATCAGTGTTCAGATTTAGTCACACATGAGCGTGAGAATTCAGCTCCTGCAAGTGACTCTGTCTTCACCAGACAAGACGATGATGGCTGAAGCATCAGGCGGACAAAGTGGCATTTCCCTCTGGGTTTATTCTCATCAGCTGTCAGAGCATGTGATGCAGAAAAGAGAAAGCGAAGACAGATGCTAACCTGACACCAGAGGTGTAACTGTTTCAGGAAAAGCAGGAAGTTTGGTCTCTCGTGATGTAGATAAATAGGTAAATAGATGATAAATAGGTAAATGATAGGTAGATAGATAATACATAGATGTAGCTACATATATGTCATACAATAGATGATAAATAGATATATGATAGGTAATAGGTACTGAGATGATGGACAGATAGGTTGATAGATGATTGATAGTTGATACATAGATGATAGGTGATTTTGCTAATTGTCAATTAATTTTAAGACCCATTGGACTTAAATTGATCACTATTTGACAGATTTACTAATTAGTGGAATATTAAATACTAGTATGGTTTTACCATGAACTGAGAAGTCTCCTCCAGGAACTTTGAGTTTTAGGTTCCTTGCTTTTAAAATGAAGATAACAAATACTCCTCATCATCAAAGGTGTGATATCAAAGAAGATGGTGTACAGGAGCTTGCTTTGAAAATGTGAACTAAAAGCATTCTCTTTTTATAAGAAAAGGATCCCTGATGTAAAAACCCTGTCATTCCAAACTGCTTCTACCTTTCTGCCAGTTCAATCAGGGAAAAAAAATGTTATTTCTTATTCTGACAAGATAAGAGACATGGAGTAGCGATGATCATGTATATTTTTATATGGAGTTCTTTTTTTTTTTTTTTTTTTTTTGCCAATTTAAAGATCACTTATTATGTTAGATTTTTAATTAAATATTTATCAAAGTATTGTGAACACAACCAGTATCACAGATTACAACTTTAACCCTTTTTATATGGTAAAGTATGCATTAAATGCAGTCCACTATTTTAACAATTTTAAGCGGACAGTTCAGTGGTCTTAAACACATTCGCATTGTCATACAGCCATTCCAGAATTCTCTTCATCTTGCAAAGCTGAAACTCTGTCCCCATTAAATGATACCTCCTCATTCTACCCCTACCCAGCCCCTTCTACCCCGTGTGTCGATGAATCGACTATTCCTGGTGGAATCAGACAGTATTTGCCTTTTGTGTCTGGCTCATTTCACGTAGCATGATGTTTTCAAGGTTCATCCATGTTGTAGTATATTCCAGAATTCATGCTTTTTTTTTTTTTAAAAGGAAGGGTGCATGCAGGAATGAAGGCGAGTAGTCAGGAAGAGAGAGGAGGGAGAAGCACCTGTTTATTTTATTTAGCTCATCTTGGCTGTCCTCCCCGTCCTGAGATGCGAATCTGGGTCCTTGGGTGTATGTGGACTGCGCTGACTGGAGGCAGCAAACCCAACCACTATGCCACCAGGGCACAGCAATTTACTGCTTTTTAAGGCCAAATACTATTCCACTGATGCATAAATGTAGGCAGACTGCAATATATGTCTACGAAATGCCCTATATAAAATCTGCAGACCATTTCTGTGCAGCCATGTGTCCATCAGTGGGCAGTTGGGTTGTTTCCATGTTTTGTTGATTGTGAATAATATTGCTGTGAACACAGGTGCACAAATATTGAACCACTTCAAACTTTTGGCAAGTTTTATTTTTTCAAGCACATCTCTTCTGATACTCTAAACAATATGCTCATACAGTTATTTTCAAATTGGAGTTTTCCATGATCTCTGCTTGGATTAAGTCATCGCTGTTTTTTTCCCCCTCAGGACCATGTGGCAAGTTTATTGGGAAACAACTAGACAAATATAATGCGTGCAGCTTGGGGTTTACAGAAGCAAGAGCGAAGCCATTGCTTTTGTTTCCTGACTCCATTGGTGTTTTTTTTTATATTTTGAAGGAAAGGTGCAGACAGGAATAAAGGTGAGTAGGCAGGCAGGCAGGAAGAGAAAGGAGGGGGAAGCATCTTTATTTCATTTTTATTTAGTTGTTCACACTGGTTCTTTCCTCCCTGGGCCCAGGACTTGACCCCACTGGTACATGGCTTGCTCCTTTGGAGGCAACTGACCTAACCGCTACTCCCTCAGGGCACACCCCTTAGCCCTATTTTGATTGAATAAGTGGGTTTACATTGTGGGGTGCTCCCTGAAGAGCAAAAAGGCACACTTTGTCCAATTGTTCTTTCCGTGGGGCAAGTCCTGCCTGGTGTCCCTTCCTCTGCAGCCCAGGGATGTCACCTCCTCTTTTGTCCTTCATCCTGCAGAATGTTAGTAGCTACCCATTGGCCCTAGCCTGGAGGAGTCTCAGCTTCCCCTGTTTGTCACCCTAGCAATCATCCCTTTGGGAATGTCTCTCTTTGCACCATCCGTGGTGATTCCGCCTGTGACTTCCTCTCCCCCAGGTAACCCTGGTCATACCAGAATATTTCACCCAGAGCTTTCAGAGGAAGACAAGCAAGCGCTGTGCTTTTCTGAGTCCCTGCGTGCCTGATAATGTCTTTTTTCTAAGCCCTCGCTAGATAGACAGCTGGCCTTAGTAAGAATTCTGAACTGAATGTCAACGTTCTCTGGACACGAAGAATCTTCCTCCATTGTCTTCTAGCCCAAAGGATTGTTGAGAAGTAAGATGTTGTGAAGATCCTTCATTCTGTGCAAGTGGCTGGTTTTATTTGTTTTGTTTTCCTTCTCGGACGTTTGGGAGTCTCCCTCTGTAATTAGGGCTCTGGGTGGCACAGTGGTGCCTTTCTTTGTTGGTTGCGCTCAGCTTCCAGTGGGTACTTTCTCTTGCCATTGTTAGGAAATCTCGCAGATGGCTTCTTTAATCACAGCTTCCCTTTCATTTCCTCAGATCCCTCTTCAGAAGCGCCTCTGAGCTGGATATTATACCTTCTCAGCTGAATCTGTGTCTTATCTTTTTTTGTAGCACCATTCCAGAAATATCCAGCCTGTGCTGATGGATGAGCACCTGGAAGAAGCTGTTTTGTTGCAGCGGTACAAAGGCAACCCCATTCCATGGCAAATGGGGAGCAAAACAGGCCCCAAAGAGCAAAACAAAACAAAAAAATGAGCGGGAGATAAATATCTTCAATCGTGTTCATTTCTTTGTGTCTGATCCCTCTCGAGCACCAGCACCTACTGGAACATGTCAGAGGGAGGACCTGGTCCTGTCATTTCTGTCCCAGCGCCCTGACTGCCGCCTGGCACGTAGTAGATGCCCAGTAAATATAGCTGAGGGGCTGGGTGGTTGGCGTCCTCCATGGGAATGTCAGTGCAGGGCCATAGGAGGCTGGAAATCAATTCTCTGTGCCCCTGGACCTCAAGGACAGAATGTGTGCCTGGCACTCAGCAGTGGCTCACAAACGAGTGCTGAGCGACGCCGGGTGCTGGATGACGGAGCTCTCTGCCCTGGGGCTGCATTTCTCTGGAGACGATCATGCTGCTCAACTTGACACTCGATCTGTAGCCACAGGCTCTGTGCAGAGGTGAGTGAGGGCGGGTGTTCTACGGTCCCATCTGGATACTCAGTCACTGCCTTTCCAGCGCCGGCCCGTGTCCACCAGCGTCACCTGCAGCTCTGTGGAGACCATCTGCTTCCTTCTCTGTGGGGTTCTGCTCCTTCGGGTCCGACCTCCTCTCTAGCCCAAAGTGGTGAGCCCCCATCGCCACCTCCGTCTCTCTCCCTTCTCTGTTGTTCAGGCTCACACCTGCTGGTCTTTCATGCTCTCTGCCTCCTTGTGAGTTTATACTTAATAAAGAGTCCCTATGATTTTCATTGGACTTTGGGAAAGAGAGAAAGGGTGCATGCTTGGCACACGTGACAGTTAAATGACTCTATTTCATGTAATTCTATGCTCAGGACCCCAGTGGCTCAGGGGACGTGGTCTGTGTAGAGTAGGGACCCGTCCCTACTAACAGGACAGCTAGTCTTCCAACCTTGCCTGGAGGGGGTGCTCAGAGAAGCACAGCTTTTGCCCATTTGGGGGGGACCTTCAAGGGAAAGGTCATGACTGTGAGTGATACCCCATGGTGGCGGAGTAGTCACTGGGCATAGTGGGCACGTGGGCAGCAGGACCTTAAGGGGGAGCTTGCAGCTGCCTGGACAGGAGGAGAGTGCACAGTCTCCAGCATCTTTTTCAGGTGTTAGACTATTGGGCAAAGACTGCTTTCTCTTCCAAGTGTTGTGTATGGGAGAAAAAGTCTGCAGGACAGTGAGCTTATCTCTCAGACAGTCTCATTAGATAATGTAGGACCATTCCAGCTTCAGACAAGGGGTAATGGATGCTGCCAGCCCTGCTGCTCCCCCTGCTCCCCAGGGGCAGCGAATGTCTGTTCTCCAGAGAGAGCTTCCTGAAAGGTCCCCCTTTGCTGAAAAGCTGGAGAAAGTGAACTACTAGAAATTCTACATGCTCCAAAGACAGAGGCATCTTGACTCTGCTCTTCGACACCTAGAGGATGGTGACCTTCTAAATCCTTATGGGGCCCACCGAACTCGGTCTTTTGAGAACTCTGCCCAGCTCTGTTTGGCTGTCCCATTGAAAAACCAGTCTCAAACCTCTGAGGATGTATAGTTGGTGGAATGGTGATCCCCCACTCCAAAGAGATGCCCATGTCTTAATGCCTGGAATCTGTGGATGTGACCTTATTAGGAAAAAGGATCTTTGCATCTTTGCAGATGTAATTAAGGATCTTGAGATGAAGAGATCATCCTGATGATCCAATGATGACTGTCCTTACAGGAGACACAGAGGCAGAAGAGGAGGCAGCCATGTGACCAGGAGGCAGCAATTGGACCGAGGTGGCCACAAGCCAAGGAGCATCAGCAGCCACCAGTCTGGGGAGGCAGAGAGCGCTTCCCTCGAGCCTTCGGAGGGAGTGTGGTCCTACCACCATTTAGTTTTGTACTTCTGGCTTCCAGAACTTGAGGGAAGAAATGTATGGTGTTTAAGTCACCTAGTATGTGGTAATTTGTTCCAGGAACCACAGGATACTAGTGGAAGCCTTGACCTAAAGGACTTGTACATGTCAACTCCCCTCATCTGGCACACAAATACGACTCTGCTGGTTTGCAGTTATACTAACTGCAATAACTAACCAGTTCAGCTCTGTTTGGTCAATAAGTTATGCCTGTGGAGTTGATAGCCAGTGACTTTCCTCCCTTATTCTAAATCCTTTGTTTAAACCACCAGGTTATAGGGCCTCTAAGAGTGTACAAAGAAAATACCCAATAGTGGTGAAAAGATATTTGCACTGACATTTTTTAATGTGCAGGCAGGAATGAAGAAGAGCAGAGGCAGGCAGGCAGGAAGAGAGAGGAGGAAGAAGCACTTTAGTTATTCATCTTGGTTGTTCCCATTGGCTCCATACCAGGAACCTGGGACCTCGGGATGTATGTGGACTGAACCTAACGCTACTCCACTGGGGCATGTCTACAACTGCATTTGCACCTCCGTCTTCTCTAGAATATTCCTCTGCACCTATATCTACATCCGCATCTATATTTACACCCACATCCACATCTCATCTCTAGCCATGTCTAGTGCGACATCTCCTCTACACCTGCATTTCCACGTACTTCTCATCGATAACTGTCAATACCTCTATTTCATTTACTCCTGCATCGACTTCTACACCTACATCTCCTATACACCTACACCTATGTCTATGACTACATCTGTACCTAAATCTACATGTATATCGCTGTATAGCTCTATCTGATAGGCTGAGAGAAAACCTGGGGCACACTGAGATAATTCCCTTTCTCACAAAGAGTCTTTTCTTGGAATACATTGCATTTATCTTGAGGCATGCAGGTTCAGAAAAGTGATGGGTTAATTTGTCCACTATTTATGCTTTAACAGGATATTTTCTTTTTTTTTTTTTAAATTTACATAACATTTTACCGAGACCCTTGGGAAACTAGAGTTAGTACAGAAAAATAGTTGATAGCATGTAGAGTGCAGAATACTTAAATAAAATAGATTAAGTGGGAAGAAAATACACATCTAAAATGTGTATTATGGATGCTTAATGGCTTGCCACTGTATTAGTACTGATGCGCTACCCAGGATGGAGCACCTTCCTGCTAACACAGCTACTCTAAACAATAGCAGAACTGCAGCATGCTTAAAATACATACCAGGAAAAGAAAAGTCACGTTCGATAACACTCAGCATGGATGCTTAAAGACCTGCTCTTGTGTTAACTTTGATAGAGATCCATGTGGCACCTATATGTCCCAGATTGTACATGACAGCCCTGATTTCAGATATTCTGTCTTTTGGTCAGATTCTGTGTTATAATCTGAGCACCAGGAGACAGGAATGAGACTGAGTAGCCATGGAAACTGTCTATTTCCCTATTCAAGACATATCTCAGCGACACAGTGGAAAGTCACAGGCTTTGGACTCAGGTATTACTCTCCCTGTGACCACGGGCATCACCCAACCTCTCTCTGAATCCATCTCCTCGTCGGTAAAGCTGGCGTTGTAACTGGTATGGAGTAAATGAGGTTGCCCATGTTTTGGGGGGTGATGTGAAGAACTTGCTATGGTCCTTTTTCTTCCTTTGTTAGTCCCTAAAGCTTGTAGTTTATAACCCAGGGGCTTCCCATGCAGCCTCTGGCCCAAGGGGAACTGCACAGCAAATCAAATAATTGATTTTTAATTTAGAACGAACTAAGAGCTAGATCTAAGACAGAGAGATGTGGGATAAGCATTACGGAATCACTATCCCTAAACTTCATCTCACTCCAGAGGAAATCAACCTTCCCTGAATTTGTGGAGAAGAAGGCAACTGGAAAGAGAATGGAAGTTTAGGTGGTGGTGATATTTCCTTTCCCTTCATCTCCCACCAGGTGAATAAGAGGGTTGGGTGGAGGGAGGTTGGACAACAAGAATCTTCTAGAGCAATCTGGGACCAGAAAGTAGGGGTGATCTGTGCTGTGCAATCTGGGAGGAGTCTCCCTTGCCATCACAGTGTGGAGACAGCAGAAGAGAGAAGGCTGAGCAGGCTGCTGGGCAGAAAGGTCTGAGGCAGCCCTGCTGTGCCATCCACGAACCCTGAGTAGAAGGAGACCCTCTGGGGCTTACTTTAGAAGGAGGCAGGATGGAGAAATCAATGGAGAGGTCTGTGAGCTCAGAGACTGGGTGGGAACGAGGAATCCCAGGGGCTTGCACCAGCACCCTGATAAGCGTCCACTCCCAGGAGAAGAAGTGTCTAAGTGGTCACCCCTTGAATCCGTGTGGGCTTTCATTTGCTTGTACCTGACAGAATGTATTCGATGTGGCCCTGTGTGACTTCCAAGGGAAGGTCATGGTTCATAAGAGAATGTAGCTTTCACCTTTCCTCCTGGCTGACTTGATCTTGAAGCTCCAGTACAATGCAGAGAAGTCTGAGTGCTCTGAGGCCACCATGCTGTGAGGAAGCCCAATTGTTTCACATGGAGAGAACACATGGGAAGGACCCAGGACTACAAGACACGAGAGAGATGCTGCCACTCACCGTACCCTGAGTTCTAGCTCCCCCACCATCTGTCGGTATGAGAGACATGGTTCTAGAAATGGCCAACCTGACCCCCTTGAATTCATGACCCATAAATCTGTAAGGATAAGAATTGGATGTTTAAAGTCTTTAAGTTTTGGAATGATTGGTTTCATGGCAGTGGAAAATGGAAACAAAGATGAAAGGACTGAACACACCTGAATATGACTAGGGTAGACTTTCTATTGTCTGTAGGAAATGAATGGGGAATGGAAGTCAAGTTTAATGAAATAAAGTTATATTTTATTTTTACACTGCAATTTTTCTTGAAAATCTAGATGTACTATATAAGCTGTCACTTAATAAGTAACAGAGTAAGATGGATCTCTCAGGACTGGTCATGTGAGGCTGAATATGATCCAATCTTGACATGCACAGACCACTGGTGAAGGTGGTTGCTAGGTAGAGTTCCTGTGGAGTTTTTGGAAGTTAGTGGAAGAAGAGTTTGGAGAGTCAAACCTATGAGTGAGTATGACGTCCTAGGATCCTTTAAGCCCCATTACTAGCTCTAAATCCATCCCATAAAGGAGCTCGTTAAGTTAATAACTCGCTCAGTGAGCACCCAGATACCAAACGGGGTGCAGTGTGGGTTAGGGGATTGAGGGGAAAGCTGCATCTGCAGACCCTCCTTGGGTCAGGTCTCAAATCTTTGCTTATATTCATCCCCCGCCTTTCCTTTCTGTCCGTACCCCAGCCTACCTCCACTTCCCGCCCCTACAACTCAGTATGTGTCACCCAGCTACTCAGAGTCCTTAGGAGAGGTAGGCAAAGGAAGGGAACACCCCACACTTTATTAAGAACTGCTAAAGCATGATAATTTGAGTTTCAGATACTTCCTTTTCAAGGAATTTATTTCACCTGCAAAATGGGAAGACTGAGCATGTATGGCAAAAAATAACATGGTCATTGAAGTCAGGAAAATCTGAGTTCAAATTCTATCTAGAGTAGATGCATAGTGGTACTTCCCACATTCTGTACCAAGCTGGCTGTGCAAACTACAGAATGAAGCAGAAGGGATGGTGTGATGAAGCAGAAGGGATGGTGCGTCACTTTCCAGCTGTAGAAGACACTGCAGCTTCCACTGTGACTTGCCTGTCTCTGTGGCCACTTCTCTAGGGGAAGCCAGCTGCTATGCTGCGGGCAGACCTCTGGAGAGGTCCACCTGGTGAGAGCTGAGGCTTCCTGCCAACAACCCAACAAGGGAGCTTGGCAGTCCGTCTTCTAAACCAGTCAAGTCTTCAGACGTCAGTCCTTCCTCATGACTATAATCTCATAAGTGGCCCCAAGCCACAGCCACCCAGCTGAGCCATTCCCAGTTTCCTGATCTCTAGAAATAGTGCTTGTTGCTTGAAGATGCTGGGCTTGGGGTTAGTTTCCTACATGGCAAATGGCAACACCATCTCTCTGTTATGCTGGGTAAACTGGGAACCCTGCTTCCTGTTTTTCAGGGATGGTGGCAATCAGAGTCCCACCCAAATCCCCTGAACCCCCACCAGAGGTCCCTGCAGGTGGGTCTCAGACACATAGCAACTCCACATCTTTTTGTCTGAGTTCATCTTCTGGCCAGAAGAGCATCCATGGCCCATGCAATGTAGGTCAGGCAGGAAGCACCAAGGAGTTAACACCCAGAGATGCCACCACCAACACAGAGAGGAGCTGGCGATCCATCCCAGCTTCCCTGTTCCTCACGGAGGGTAATTCTGAGTATTCTGCACAGTGACTCAGAGTCTCAGGTGATAAGCTCCCCCGGCCCCATATCCTGACTCATCTTCCTCCCTTCTCTGATCCTCCTCCCTTCCTCACAGTGCTCTCAAACCTAATCCTTGTCTCAAGGTTTGCTTTAGGGATGACCCATCGGTTGCCCCGACCCATCAAGGTATCGTGGGTTAGAGTTCATTCTCTTCATTTCAGGAGATTTTGCAATGAGAACTTGGAGGCAGAGATTCCTGTCTCTGAAATTCTCCTCTCTGGGATGGTGGAGAAACTTCACCCAGTTATGGAAAACTTCTGAAGATAGCATTGTTTTTTTTTTTCTTAAATTACATCTTCTGCTTCCTATATGGAAAGAATGATACCTAAACAGGCAATTCTTACTTAAATGACAAGCTGATGCTGAAATAAAATAGGCTCATTTCTATGGGGAAGGGGGCATTTTAAGCAGCAAAATCACCCACGAAAATCACCAACTTTTGAGCAAGTTACACGTGGAAGGACCCTTGCTGACAGTGGACGTTAACAGAGGAGGCAGTCACCTTGTCAGCCTCAGTTGGACCTGGGACCATCTGGGACTGTTAGGGGTCAAATCATGTCTTCCCTAGCCTGCTGCGACTTTGGATGCTAGAGCCCTAAGCCAGGACAGTGACTGTCTTTGGAGAGGAGGTTCTCAAAGAGGTGATTAAGTTAAAGTGAGGTCATCCACGTGGGCCCTATTCCAGACCCACTGGTGTCTTCTAAGAAGAGTAAAGTTATGCTAAGGGACACCAGGTGCACGTGGGCATAGGCGAGACCCAATGAGGACATGGAGGACAGAGGCCTCAGAAGGAGCCAGCCCTGGGGACACCTGGGTCTGGGTCTCCTGCCTCTGGACAGAGTTTAAGGCACCGCCCGTGACATCTGTGTGGAGGGCAGCAACAGACCAGCACAGCGACTCACATTACTTGCTGCTGCATGTGCATTTACCAATGACCATGTTGGTAATGACCACAAAGCTCTGTGAGCATCGTTTGGGGGGTTTCAAATCTACCTGAGCGCATAAGCAAATTTCCAGATGCGAATCCATGAATCACGAGGATCGACTGGACTGTCAGGGCTGGAGGCATTCCTTGCATTCACAGTCACTCGTCTGAACTTGAGGGAGTCACAGTCTGCTTGGATCTCACAGCATCATGGGTAAAACAGACAGGACAGACAGACACTGTTCACCGAGGACCCAGCTCCGTGAGTTCTCCGTGGACCCATTTTCCCTCAGCTCAGCCACAGCTCCCGCTCTTTCCACACATTTCGCTGCTTCTGTTTTAAGCACTGAGTGGAGCCCCAGGAGGCAACGGATGGAAGCTGGGACACTCAGCGACCCCATCCTGGCGGGGCACGCTCCGCGTCCTCCTCAGGCGCCCGCCTGGACGGGTGCTCGGCGGCATCATGGTATATACGAAGCCCATTAGAAGCGTGACTTGGCTGACCCGCAGCTGCGGGCCCTGAGCCTCTGTGCTCTGGCTGCTGCTGATCAATGATTCACGGCAGCGGTGCTGCCCTCCTCGCGGGCGGCCCTAGGGATCACGGGCTGGGATTTTAAAGCAGGGTGGAAGGGTGAGCTGCTCTCCTTAAGTTTCCCCCCAAATATTGACCTCCTGACTCCGGCCTCATTAGCACCATGATGTAGAAGCGAGGAGAAGATTCAGACAGCCCCCTTGCCCCCTTAACAAAGCCACCGTTCTGTTTCTGGGTCAAGTGAAGAGACTTTTCCTTTATTCTCCCCAACAACCCACCTTAACACCGTTTTCTTGGCTAGGAAATAGCAAATGTTGTTTAATCAACTACAGTCTGCGTTTCAGAAAAAATATTCTTGTCTTCCCATCCCTTTAGTAATGAAATAGATTTATGTACAATAATTATGTATACATTTTGAGATACCAAAACCTTAAATGTATTTTCTAAAATAAGATTATTTTCCTTTTTTTTTTTTTTTTGTTAAAGCAAAGGTGCAGGCAGGAATGAAGGAGAACAAGCAAAGACAGGCGAGGCAGCAAAGAAGAGAGAGGAGGAAGAAGCATTTTATTTATTTTATTTTGTTCATCTTAGTTGCTTCCCCTACATCCCCTGGCCCCTGGAACATGAACCCAGGTCCTTGGGATGCATATGGACTGTGATGTCGGCCGAAGGCAGCAGATCTAACTGCTCTTCCACCAGGGTCCACTTTTTTCTTCTTTTTAAAAACAATTTAAATGTTTTAATTATGTTTACGTCTTTGAAGACAGAGCACAGGAAGGAAGGTAGGTAGGAATGAAGGTGAGTAGGTAGGTTGGCAGGAAGAGAGAGGAGGAAGAAACATTTATTTGTTTCATTTAGTTGTTCACTCTGGTCCCTAGGTCTCAAACCCACATCCTTGGGATGTGCATGGCCTATTCTGGTGGCCTTATCCGCTAGGCCACTAGGGAATGCCCATTTTTGCTTCTTAAAGTGGATTAACGAAGGATTTTGAATAGCTCATACTTTCGCCTGGCTCAAAATCTCAAGGATACAAAATAATCCATAATGAAAATCTGTTTTCCACCGGTCTCACGCCACCTAGTTCTTCCAAGAGGCAACCTCTCGTCAGTGTCACTGCAAAGCCGTGTCTGTTTCCACATGAATTTTATGTACTGACCACCAAGTTGGTGTGCGTGGGCACACAGACATGTGCACGTGCACACACACATGTGCACAGACATTCACTCACGTGTAGCAGAATTATGCTGCTCCTGATCATGTCCTGTTCGCTTGGCTGTATGAGTGATACTCACTGTTTGTAGATTCTGTATCTGGGGACTTGCCTACGCGCTGAGAGGTATCTGGAAGCTCCAAATCAACATTCATGGTGCCTCTGCGGTCATTTCGTGCAGCAAACAACAGGGGCATCCTGACTTGCAGGTTCTCAGCTGAGGCAAACAGGTGACACCCCCAAACAAGAGTCCTTTTTGCAGTCCCTGTAATGCTATAGTGTTTGCACTTTTGTGCTTTTTGTTGGTGGTTTCATTGTTTAAATGAATCATGATGCAGAAGGACTGGCTAGTGTCTGAGGGCAAGAGAAAATATGAGCGAATATGTGTTTCAGGTGAGTTTGGTCCAACCAGCCACGTCAGTGCCCTGGTCATGCTATGGAGATAGATGCAGGTATGCATATGCTAAATAAGGCACCTTTAGACAGAAGCACACACCTAGTCAGGTATGTATTGAGGGACTGACAAGAACGTGTGACCAGAGGCGGACAGGAGCCGAACCTGGTCTTTCCCCTGAGAACAACGAAGCAGCACCGCCAACTCTGTGTTCTCTGCAACTGCATAGAATATCATTAATGCGGATAATTCTAAATTCTAGGTGATTCTAAATACTTCCAAATCTAAGATCAGTTTTCAAATCTACCATATTTAAAAAATGATTTTTGTGCATTTTTAAAAAAATAGTTGACATCTGTATTCTATTTTTATTTTTTCCGTATGTGGGAATTGCCACCCAGAGCCGACTCAGCACCTATCGATTGAATGTTCTGATCTCATCATCACCAAGTGAGATGCCAACTTGGTCACACACTGAATCCTTGTATGCGTTTGAGTCTGTTTCTGGTCTTTGGATTCTGTTGCGTTGATTGGTTTCTCTGTGTGTCCATGTCCATGTGTTTACTACTACCCCACTGTAGTGATTATAGATTTTGAATAAGTTTTACTGCCTCCTGGCCCTGATCTTCCAGATGTTCCTGTCTTTATTTGTTTTTCCAATATCACCTTAACATCCAGCAAACACACACGCAGTTGGATTTGTTACTGAGGCTGCTTAGATTTAGACACTAATTTTGGAAGTCTGTGTGTCTTATTATGTTGATCCTCCTAATACCGGAATGTGGTGTGTTTTTTCCCATTTATTCTAAGCTTATTTTGTACCCCTCAGGAGCATATTAATGTTTTCTTCATGATGATCTTGCATATTTTATTCTTCCATAGTTTATCTCTGTTGTTGCGGTTACTGCTTTTTTGGGGAGTTATTTCTTCTGTTATATATTCTAATTAGTTGTTGTATATGTGAAGTCATTTTTTACATATTAATATCATTTCCTTTTTTTGTTAGTTTTGCCCGCGGTTTTACACAAAGAGAAGTGACTCTTCTATTTGTGTCCCTCACTGTAACCCCACCTTCTCTTGCTGCTTATGCTTACTCTCATGGCTGGACCGTGGTCTCCAACGCCGGCCTCTGGTTCCTGCAGCTGTTAACAAGGGCAGGCCCCCTTCTGCCACGAGTGTCCTTCATGGCTGTCCTGATGATTTGCAAGGACACTCACCAAGAGAGAGGACAGCATGGCGGAGGCAGAGTCTGGTGATAGAATGGTGAGGCCACTGAACCCCTGGGCCGAGCTGAGGCCTACTCTTGGGATTTTAGCTACACCAGCCAACAAATGTTCTTTTGAAAGAGACCGTCTGACTGGAGCTGTCTGGCCCTGGCACCAAAGGCTCCCCGTTGGCCCAGGAAGGAGCTCAATTCATCCGCAGACTCACCATTGACTGACGCTGCTGACTGCAGGGCCGTCTCACCCCGACAGATTCTCACAGTCAGACACTGGAGAGTCCTTTTGTTCCTTCAACAGTGTCATGTTTCCCTGCTTCTCGTGTCCCTCATGGCTTTGCGTTGGGGTCTGCGTGTTTGAAGAGCCAGGTCCCTCTCCCAGGTTTTACCGACGGGCTTTGACTTGGAGGACTGTCACCAGCCAAGCTGGCCTCTCGTCTTTTCAGAGCCCGGCTGCCACCACTGCGTCTGAGCTTCCTGATGCGTGAGCCCGCCTCCCAGCTGTGGCCTTCTCTGCTCCACCTGCTCTGTCATTCTCGGAGTCACTCAGGCCACTGGGCAGGCTTGACCATTGTAAAGTTAAATGCTTTCTAATTGTATGATTTTAAATGACTGTCATTCTTAGCCGTTGCTTAATATATGCATGGCCTGGATCATTGTTCAAAGATGAGAAGCATATGGAACTCTGGCTTTTAAATCTAAGTTAAATAGGAGAATAAAAAGAAATAGGGAGTCTCAAATTTGTCTCTAGACGACACTCGTCGGCTCTTTAGAAGATCCATAAATTACAGTCATTGTATCAAAAATGGCACATTGAGAGCCTTTCGTATTAGAAAGCTAGTCTTACATGGAAAGCACAGACACCACACTCCCTGGTTTGACTTCTCAGCTTTGGGGAATATAGTTTTCATTCCACCTGTCTTGGAAACATGCGCTTTATGAGGAAACATGACAGGCAGCTCATGGAAGCCTCTCTTCCTTTTCACCTCCAAATAAAACACAAACCTTTTATGTAAACAATCAGTTAATGATTTTGAAAATCAAGATTCAAGAATTTCAAGCCTCAAGTCAATTTTTGTCCATTGTGGAGATGCAATGGAGAGTTGAATTTCAATCATCATTTTGAAAACACAAGTCTTTGAATAAGGACACTGAACTCTTTGGATAGAGTTTATTGGGAAACCCCATTTCTCTGTATTTCATGTAACAAATGCTTTTTTAAAATAATAAATTGTGCTCAATATGGCTTTAAAATGACACTGACCTAAAATGTCAGTGAAATATTTTAACTTGGTTCCTCCCACCTCTCCCCGCTTTTTTTTTTTTTTAAATCCCACAGCGATACACCATGTGTGCAGACCATCTGATCGGCTTGGCTGAGCCTGGATCTGCATTTCCCAGAAACCCCGGCCCCATACGCTTCTGGACAGAGTTGGTGGAAGGAGGAACTTATGGGAAATGTGAGAGAGGGAAGGGCAGCAGCACAGTTCCCAGAAGAGCACCAAGGTCAGGGGGAGGGACAGACCAAGGGCAAACCTGGGGAACCCCTGCCCAGCCATGCTTCCTCCTCCTCTCTGACCGGGCACGTCCCTGGGGCTCCATCATAGCTCCCCTGACTTGGACCACCAGCAGACCCTCGGCTGTGACGGACAGTGGCCACATAGGGCACGTGCTTCCACAGCCTCTCCGTGGACTTGCCAGCCACACCCCTGAGTTGCAGCCTGTGTTTGACCCTCCCTGAAGGGTCGACCATCCCCACTGCTCTGTGTGTGGGGAGGACTGCCGCCCGAGTTTCCCACGTGGCACCACGGCTCAGCTATCGGGGCGTCAGGTTTGGTGCCTTACCCTGCCATATCCCAGACATGCTGCCTACCTGAGCGAACCCCAACATATCCTGAGGTGATGGCGGCTTCCTGCAAAGGGGGATTAGGACTCAGAACACTGTTGGGAAACCCTTGGGGAAATGTATCATTAAATGCAGTTTCATTTCTATTCCTTTCTCTTACTTTTTCAAAAAATTCAAAGCAAAGGTGTGCCCTTGTGGCTCAGGTGGCTGAGATGAGTGAGGCGTGGACCATGTAAAGCCCAAGGACCTGGGTTTGAGACCTGGGGTGGGGGGGGGGTGTGTGGGGGAAATCAAAGTACACACTAAACAAATAAAAATGCTTGTTTTACACTCTCTTCCTTCCTAAAAACACCCAAAAAAACAAAAACAAAAAACCCAACATCAAAAACCTATAAGCTCACAGCCCCACGATCTCACAAAGACAATTTGGAAGAAAACAGAGCCTTTATCTGTTTGCTAGGATTTTCCACAGAGGCAAAGACTGGAAGACAGTAGAATTTTCTGCTCTCAACTTTCATGCATTTTCTGTAGTTTTAGAAAGACTGTTTCGGTCTGATCCTTAGAGCAAAGGAGGCTTTGGATTTCTAAGTAAAATCTGGCTATTTCTGAAATCCTGTCCTACTAGTCATCACTTCTATTCACCTTAGGATTTAAAGAAAAGGTTTCAACTGCTTGCCATCACTTAGGATGTAGTGTCTCTAGGTCACTGGATGCTTATAATTTATTTTCTTTTTAAAAAAGTTTCTAAAATTGAAGCAACATTGCATAACAACATTAAATACATTTCAGCTATACGTCATTGTAAATCAACATCCATAGATACCACTCTTCATGTGCCATTAAGAGTCCCAGGCTGTCCTTAGTCATGTGAATGACCCCTTTGCCTGATTTGCCTACCCCTCTCCTCCCGCCTTTTGATAACCCCTAATGTGATCTTAGAGTTTAAAAATCTAATCTCGTTTGTTTGGTTTCTCGATATGCCAAATGAGTGAAATCAGCGTTTGTCTTTTTCCATCTTACTTTAGCCACTTAGAAATTCCTCTAGGTCCATCCATGTTATTGCCAATGGCTGGATTTCATCTTTTTTTTTTTTTTTTGATAGGCGAGAAGTATTCCATTGGGCGCCCACAACAGCTTTACCCATTTACCTGGGTGGATGGGCACTGCTGTTGTCTTCAAAAGCTCCTGGCTATTGTAAACAAGGCTGCAACGGACATGGGGTGCGTGTATCTCTGGATCACTGCTGTTGCATGTTTTGGATAAATACCCCCAAATATGGTATTTCTATCCTAAAATTTTTGAAAAATCTCCATGTTGATTTCTGTAATGGCAGCATCCATGTACACCTCACCAACTGCGTGAAGGGTTCCCTTTTCTCCGCATCCTCTGCAACACTTGTCTGCTGCTTTTTGGGTAACAGTCATCCTCACAGGTGTAAGGTGACATCTCATTGTGGCTTTGATTTGCATTTCCTTCGTATTACGATATGATGAACATCTTTTCATGTGCCTATTGGTCCCCGGTATGTCTTCTTTGGAGAAGTGTCAATCGAGCTGTGTTTTTCTGGTTGTTATTGTGGAGGGCTATGAGTTCTTCATATATTTGGATGTTAACTTTTTATCAGGTGTATGATGTGCAGATATCTTCTCCCATCGAGTAGGATAGCATCAGGAAATTTGTTTCATTTGGGATATAAAATTATAAAATGTCCTATAAATTATATCATTAAAGTGAACATGCAGTCATTAAGAATTTAAGTGAAAATTGTTTAATCATTTTAGAGCAGCCAAAATACAATGAGATTGGTATCTTGGTGTCTGAAGGCAATCATTTTGCCATATGCATTTTAATCTTTTATATCATTCATTTATAGCTTATGGTTAATTTAAAAACTGAGTTTAATCAAAGTTGTTTTCAAACATTGTCAGAATGTTACTTTGAAGAGTCAAATCAGTGGTCTCCATCATGACTTCTTTCCTCCTCCACTCCTGCTCTTTCTGCCTTATTCAACAGTCTTTGAGAAGCGAGAATTTGCATTTCTTTACTTGACCTTCCAATGACTACTGATGTTCTTTCTGCTTTTCTCCAAGGCATTTGCTTTGCAGCTTATTTGAAAGTGATTCTAGAATAAAATGAAGGTCCCCCTGTTTGCTTTTAAGTTGAATCGGTTAACAACTTTTACAGATTGAGTGATTTCCCATTAAAATCTTGATTTCTAACCTTTACAGAAACAATCAGAAGATGCAGGATTATTAGGCTTTCAAACCTCCTAATCACAGGTGGGTGAGGTTGACCAGCAGTTAGCCCCAGTTTGCTACAGTCTCCACCAATCCCTAGTGCCTCACTCCCAGCCCTGCCTGCATTTACACTGTCTGCCGGGCTCCTCAGCGCCCAGATCCTCCCTGATGGCCACCTTCCTGGACATTGACCCCAGACAGAGTAAACTGTAAGTCATCCTTTCAGGCCACAGTCCCCAGGACACTTGGCCTTGCCTCTCTACTGTGGTGAGCAGGGAACCCGGTGTCCAGAGTGCAGAAATGACTTTCTCATCAACTGACATTTTTTCGTTTTCCTCTGTCAGGTAGAGCTCAGGCCACTGCTAAACTTTTGATCCTCCTGGTGTTTTTTCCTCATTTCTTTGCTGACTTTCAGATTCTGTCAGTCTGGATGATATTATCTGCTTCCCTGATCCCTGGTCTGCAAGATCAAGGGTAGCCTGAAAACCAAGTCTTACCTGGCAGTTCTGGCTTCTCCTGAGGTTGTGATTCCACTGATGGTTATACCTATTCCAGGGGAATTTTCCTTCCTCCACTCTGAAAGCTCTCTTTCATCATCTTCAGGTTTTCACACCAGATTTCCCCACAGGAGCAGCTGGGGCTCTGCTTGTGAAGGGGTGCAGGGTGGGCGAGCCCTGACTTGCGGCTCCCTTCCCCAGATGGCCTTCCCAACACCTGTGTCAGCAGGTCCACAGACGTGACCCTCTCCCCCTTGACTTCCTGGGGAACCTCTCTTTCTGGCTGTTTCCCTGAGGAGGCTCCTCCGATCTCTTGGGAGGAGCTACCGTGTCCTTCTCAAGCGCTGGCTCCAACAGATGTGACAATATTGGTTCCCAAGTCTGGCCCCTTTCGGCTCTGTACGCCTTCTAACCAGCTTCCATCTTTGCACCCCTGCTCTGAGACTGCGGCTTGGTTGTCAGCCCTGACATGGGCGCTGCAGAGCCAACCGCCCCTCCATTCACTCAGCAGCCAGCACCAACTCTGGCTCGAGCGTTTCCCTGTGGCTGGGCCGTGGCTGCCCTGGGCTGGGGGTGGCTCGGGTCTGCGGGGTGTGTCTGACTCCTCTGGGGGGAGCGAGGAGCCGAGGCAGCTTCTTGTGGGGTGTGTAAGTTCAAGGTGCAAGCCCAGCTGGGTGGCCCAGTGTCCTTCCTCCTCACATCCCATGGGTCAAAGCTGAACATGTGACCACACCCAGTGTCCAGTGGTGGGGACATGCTCTGTCCACCATGAAGTCACAGGGAGCATGCAGTTGTTGGATGATAAGCTCCAAGGCACTGAAGACTCCACACCAGCAATCCCACCTGCTCCAGTCTTCTTAGATACCTGTTACAGCCTTGACTCATGTGGAGCATCCAAGATTCAGAAAGATTCCTCACTGACTATAACATTTAATGACAACAAATGTACCTCCATGGGAGACCAAACTTGGGGAGACCGCCTCCATGAAGCCCCCCAGATTTACCCCTTCCATTTCTGAAAGCGACACTGAGGGTCTCCAGCCAGCCAAGAGTGTCAGACCCCAGTGCTCAGTGCTGGGGCAGACAGTGGCCTGGATCAGGTGTGTCTAGTCTCCTTATGAGCAAAGCCACACAGCATGTCTGGGCCAAGCACACCTCCAGTGCCCGCCTCCATCTCTCCTATTAACATTCCCTCGAGCGTTGAAAGGGAGCAAAAGTCTGCAACCATATTAAAGTCTTGTTTTATTCCCTCTTATTTTATGAGGGCTTCCCTGCAAGATGAGTTTCGGCACATAGATGAGAATTATTAACAAAGCGTACAGAGGAGCAAATATTTTTGCTCATTATTGTTCTTTTTGGAATGTTTGCTCTTTTGATTATTTGTGGAATTCTATTAAAGAAAACCCAGGGAGATGGACCCTTTACCGGGCCCTGCCCAGTGATGTTAATCCGAGGGATTTTGAGGCAATGAGTTTGGTGTCAAAGGCCCACTTTTGCGGGGCTGGTGCAGAATTTCTCTTCACAATTTACAGGGAGGCAGAGGTCAGGAATAATATGCATAAATATTTATTTCCTAAAGAGTTAATTCTTAGCCTTAAAGTGATTTGGGAAACTTGATGGGAATACATTTTCACTCAGTAGCAGAAAGTGTTGAATAATTTAACAGGCGTTTGAGGGTACCTGCCTGTGAAGTCGAGGGCAGCGACGTTTGGAATTGCTCGGGTGGAGATGTCTGCCTGGTACAGGGAGAATAGGAGAGGGACAGGGGCAACAAAAGGGAAACGGAGTCAGAGAGAGGCTGTGTGCTAAAACCCAGTGGCTTGGATTCTCTCACTGGAGGCTGCAGGTGAAAATTGCGCTGTGACAGTCCTGCTGCTTGTTCCCGTTGACGGTGCGATCTATGGACTTGAACCCTCAGGGCCATGTGGCTGGAGACTGTCTCACGAGCATCGGGTCCTGTAGAAACCTCTGGAGTCACTTTAGGGCTCCATCTCTCGCCACTTGGTGGGTCTCAGGGTCAGCTTGGAAAAACACATGGGGCTTTCAGCTCTAGTTCCCTGGACATTCTTGGGTGTGTGGCCGCCAGGTGGGTCTCAGCAGCGTCCCTGGTCTCTGGACTGGAGAAGTGTCTGTACTCTCCACTCAGCCACTGTGACCATCAAAAATTTCTCCAGACATTGCTGGATGGATGTTGCAGAGGCAAAATAATCCCTCACTGCTGAGTACGATTGACGCACGATGGTGTGTTCACATGCTCTGGTGGCTTAGTGGCTGAGTCTGCCAGGCACAGTCCATGTGCATCCCAAGGACACAGGTTCATGTCCCGGGGCCAGAAGGAACGACCAAGATGAACAACTAAATAAAATAGAGATCCTTCTTCCTCCTCTCTCTACCTGCCTGTCTGCTCACCTTCATTCCTGCTTGCACCTTTACTTAAAAAAAACAAACCAAAACAGCGTGGTTTATAGTCAGAGAAGTGCAAATGCAAATTAAAGAAAGAGTTGGATACTCTTCTTCTCACTTGTTTGCAACAATGTCAATCCACCGAGTGCAAGAGGCAGCCTGCTCCTAGGGGGCATCGGGACAAGTACAGCGGGGAGGATTGGCAAATTCCATTCAAAGTGAAAATGCACATTTCCAACGCAGAGTACTCTTTTTAGTATCGACCTAGGAGAACAGTGCTACTTTCCCCTGAGGAGGTATTTAAATGTTACCTTTTTGAAAAATTACCTGGGGTGGTAGAAGCCAGAACCTACCTGTGTGCACAGGAGAGCTCTAATTCAGTGGTGGCGACTGGGTCCGCGCTCAAGGGAATCAGGTACATCTGTCTTCACGTAGGGGCTGGGAGGCAGAGATGTAGCATTAAGAAAATAAGGAGCAAATAACCAGAGGAAAGGTCTGGAATGGCTTCACTCACGCTATCATGTAAATCAGCACAATGCTTTCCTTAGTTGCATGTGTGTAGACGGAGTGAGGAATACACAGAAAAAAGGCCATGGGGTGATAGGACTGCTGTGACCCTGGCTCCATTTGCTTAGGGCTTGGTTGGAGCTTGGTGGTGGCTGTGTCGGAGGCTTGGGGCAGAAAATGGGGGTAAGTGAGGTGGGGGCTAAGTGAGATAAGGATTATGTGTGGGGAGCTTTAGAGTCCTGGCTTTTACAGCCACAGAGGAGATTTAAAAGCAGAGGGAGAGGTATGCCCTGGTGGAATAGTGGTTGGGTCAGCTACTTCCAGCTGAGCACAGTCCACAGATATCCCAAAGACCTAGGTTTGCATCCTTGGCCAGGGAGGAACACCCAAGACGTACAATTAAAATAAAATAGAGATTCTTCTTCCTTCTCTCTCTTCTTGCCTGCCTGCTTGCCTTCATTCTTGTCTGCACCTTTCCTTAAAAAATACAATAAAAGCAGAGACAGAAGGGCTCTGGGATGGAGGAGTCGGGTGCAGATGGCAAAGACCCGTGTTTGTTAGCTACAGGGCATCACACACACAGTACAGAAAATGCAGTTATACGTACAGTGGGATATTACGTCAACATTAAAAAATGGAATACTGATTCCTGCTCCAACAAGAATGAGTCTGGAAAACGTGACACGCCGTGAAAGAAACCAGACACAAAAGGCCACATGTCGTCTGATTCCACTTCTACAAAGCGTCTAGGTTAGGAAAATCTATAGAAGATGGATTCGTATGTGCTAGGGGCTGGGGGGCGGGGGCGACTGCCATGGTCAGGAGTCTCCATGGGGGCTCATTTACACGTTCTAGGACCAGACAGAGGTGGTGGCTGCCCAGCAGCGTGCAGATGCTCATAGCACTGAAGTGTTCACTTCCAGTGGTTCGCCAGTTCCGTGAGCTCCACCTCAGCCCGAATGCAGTTCAAATACAGGGCACCGCTTCTCTGAGTCGGCGGAATCAGCGGCAAGGTCACGGCTCAGCTCCGTTCACTCAGAAACCACTCTTCTGTAGCAGAGCACGGAGGAGGGTTTCCCAAAGCGTGGGACGCGGGGTCGTCTTCACCAAGTCGGTTCGTCTGCTCGCGTTTGGCCTGAGTCCTGTGCTTTCCTGCTGTTGAAGGGTCTGAGCTCTTTCTATGTTTTGGAGATTTAACTCTTGTCTGATGTATACTGTACAAATATCTTCTCCCGGCCAGTCAGTTGCCTTTTTGCTGAACGGTGGCTCCTTTCACCGCGTAGAAACTTCATTTGCTGTCCTCTCAAGTGCTTTGTCTTCCTTTAGTTTCTTTTCCCCGAAGACATCCCTGAGACTGATGTCATGGAGAGTTTTATCCATCTTTTCCTCTAGGTATCTTATGGTTTCAGGTCTCACATCAATGTCTTTGATCCCTTTTGAGTTAAGTTTTGCTTATGGTGCTAATGCATAATCTAGCTTCATTTTAGCAGGCATCTGCCTGATTTCCCAGCACCGCTTATTGAATAGACTTCCCTCCATTGAATGCTTGTGGCTCCTCTGTCAAAGATGAACTGTCCATCTAGGTGTGGGCTAATTAACGCGATCTTAATGTTACGCCGCTGGTCTGTTTGTTCTTGGTCCAATGCCATACAGTTTTGATGACGATCACTCTGACAAGGTGGTGGAGAACCCTGGTGGAGGGAGACTGAGGTGTGACAACATCTTAAAAAGCACACAGCATCGCAAACAAAAGAAATTATACACCAAAATAATAATAAAACCAATAACCAAGAAGTGCAAATTCTTGCCACCCCAGGCCAGTTGGAACTGACAGGGGGAATCCCAGGCATCTCCCAGTTTACAGCCTCGCAGTGACGTGAGGTACCTCCACACACCTGTCAGACTTCAGAAGCATCAGGGAGGCTGAGGGGGAGGTGGTGCCATCACCCACTCTGGAGGGGATGTAATGTGGTGCGGATGTTGGAAACTTTACCAAAGTCCTCAAACGATGAGACAGTTACCGTGCGTCCTCCTGTCCCACCCTCAGTACCCGCAGGAAGTGGGACCTTCCAGCCCTGTGAAATGTGTGTCATGTCCACAGCGACGTCATCACAGCAGTCCAGCTGGGGAGGTCACCCCATGCTGCCGGTGGGTGTGCAGAGGGTCAAACGTGGGGGTGAGAACGCGGTGCTCGGTGATGGAAGCTGGGCTTGGAAGACCACATGGATGATGTTGCTTCTAGGAAATGTCCGGAAAAGCCGAATCCAGGACAGAAAGGAGATTTGTGGCAGCCAGCCGCTGGGGTGGGGAGGGCTGGTGGGGCAATGGCTGGAGGAGCAGGACTTCTTCAGGTGAGGAGAGTGGTCTGACGTTAACTGTGACTGCACGTCTGTGAACATGCTAAAGGCTGTTGAATCTGAGCCACGAAGGCTGAATAAAGCTGTTTACACTCAAAGGCACCCCATCATGTTCACGGTCAAGTTGGGGGTCTTTTCGGCAGCATCCAGAACCCAGATGGCCTCACCCCAGCTGGTCCCAGATCAGACTCAGCTGGTCCTGGATCACCTCTCCTCTGCCCTCGGTGGCGGGGAGACTTCCTCTGGGACAGGCCGCCCACGCTGCAGGGTTTCACTCTTTAGATACTGCCCATCCCCTGTCTTGAGTCCCTGGTTTGTCTTGTCCCTAGCCTGTCTGGTCTCCACCCCTGTCTCTGAGAAAACTTGTCTTTTCCTTCCTTACACCTCTCATGGAGGGGTGTAGGGGGTTCTGTGTTTCACTGGCGTCTGATTCTTTCACGACCTCCTAAGCTCCACTGAGCTGGGCATAAACTCTTTTTCTATCTGGAGCACCAAGCACGGTGCCTGGTATGCAGAAAGCATTCAATAAATATTAATCACATTCACTGATAATCATGGAAATGCTCACTGGCTTCCACACACCTTGGGAAATGCTCCACTATTCTCCAAATGCATGCAAACGTCATTAGAATTTCTTTTCTCCTTAGGTGAGAATGCATTTCATATAATTGTCCCTCTTTGAGTTAAAGAAGAAAAGACACTGTCATTGCATTGATCATATTAGGCCAAAAAGCCCATAATCCGAGTTGACCTTTTCCATCTATAAATTCCTGAGTTGGTGGGAGAAAGAGCTAAGTGATTAGGTCAGAGGTTTTGGAGAAACCCGAGATAGGCTGCTGGAAATACCCCACTTCACTGTCTTGTCTGGGAGGCAGGGTCTCTGTGGGAACCTTGAGGCGAACAGGTCAAAGTTGTCCGTACACGTGCATCTCAGGTGTCAAGCTGTTTATATGTCCTGTGGGTTTGTTTCAAGAAGGTCAAAGAAAGGCATGAGGATGGGAGATGCATGTGAGAGAAACGAACTCTTCCAAGTCAGGCAGAGCATCAACCATCCCTCCGAGGGGCCATGCCTTCATCTAATCAGTCGCCCAAATTTGTTTGCTCGGCCTGCCTCCACAAAATACCCTCCGCTGGGTGACTTAACAACAGAAATCCATTTCTCCCACTTCTGGAAGCTGGGTGTCCAAGAGAAGGTGTGTGCAGGCCGGAGTCTCCTGAGGCCTCTCTCCTGGTTGTGTGGACACTTGTCTTCTGTCTGTGATCTCGCATGTTTGTGTCCTGATTTCTTCTAAGGACACCAGTTATATTGGATTAGGACCACGCTAGTAAGATAACAGCACCTTTTTTTTTTTTTTAAGAGACGAGGAAAGGAAAAGAAGAAGCATTTTGTTTGTTGCTACTTTATCGCCCCCCACCCACCACCCCCGTTTGAGAACCCAGGTCCTTGGGCTTCACATGGTCCGCTCCCCAACTGTCTCACATTCCTGAGCTACAAGACTGTGCCCCTAATTACAACTTTTTAGAAGCTCTCATTCTAAAATATAGTCACATCCTGAGGCTCTGGAGGTTGGGCTGCAGCATATCAATTTGGGTCGGGGGGACATAATTCAGCCTATCACACCATCGATGTGGATATGAATCAAGTTCAGGGAGGGCCCCAGCGTATATAATTCTGTCTAGAGTGGTTAGCGCCCCGCTGTAGCTCAGGTGATATCACAGGCACAGGTGATAAGAGCCACAGAGGTGGGTTTGAGACCTGAGGCTGGAAAATAAAATAAATGAGTTTAAATAAAAAGAAAATAATCAATAGAAATACTAGAAAGAATGGAGTGGCAACGCCAGTGCTAGATATTCTGTGAGCGCTATTTGCATCCAAAGCAGAGGGAAGGCCTTACGATTCACACGCTCTCACCTGTGTAACGTGTTATTTATTTATTGCTGTCGCAATACATTTGAGACTGGCCCTCATGTTTTTGGTGAATCTGACAGCATCACCACGGGCATGGCACAGATGCTTAGCAAACGTCTGCAGTCCTTGTCTTTTTACTCCGAAGGTGTCTCCGCCTGCCTTGGAGACAAGCCTTTCCCTTCTTTTCCAGCCCACTGAATGATGGCCGTTTTCAAGTCCAACAGATTGACTAAGAGATATTTTCAAACAGTTTCAGATCTTCATTTGTTCTTTTTCACCAAGGATCCTAAGATCTACCTTCATGAACCTTGCTTCATCAGCTAGTGGCTGGGGATAAACCACTCTACTTGATGTCTTAAACAGTCACTTAATAGACACAAAATATTGTTGTTAAGATTTTCCTTAGTCAAAGACCCAGACAGCCCCATTCGTTCCCTCCAGTATGTGTGTGGAGTCATTCGCAGGGGACTTGTACTGTGCAAGGTGCTGGGTTAGTCGGACCCTTGACTTGGTCTTTGCTTCAGGACACATCTCTCCCTCCAGCGATGAAACATTTCTGGATGTGTCTCAGTCTGTGGCCCAAAGATTGCTTGTGGTCAATGGGGACACTTGTTAACCATTCAGATTAGCATTGTCTTCTGAACATGTCTGTGAAAATCAAGCCCTCTCATACTCCCCAAATAAAAAAAGAGAATAGTAAAAAATGCAAACTTCATTCTCAGCCAGTGAAGATAGACTTCCACACACAGGTACACGTTGCCAAAAGCAATTGACTTCCAACTGGAGTTGGCAGAAGGGAATGGAGGGATGTTGAGGAGAGCCAAATGGTGATGGTCCAGATGCCGCCAGGCTGAGAAGACACCAGCACAAGTGCAGTTCTGTGAGATAAGAGGCGCAGGTGGAGGATGAAGGTCTCTGTCTGCTGCTGCAGTGCAGGCAGAGGAAGGGGTGCCAGAAGCTCCCATGGGAGCCATCGGTTGGGAAAGTCTATGCCAAGAGTGCTGGAGAGCCGCCATGTTGCAGGAAGCAATCTTCTTGTAGAAGGAAGGCCCGATGGTGAAACCCACAAGCAGAATGCCCACAGGCTTGCCTTCCCAGTTACAGGAATGCTGGATGTGGTTTGTGCTTGGTACCTAAGCCCTCACTCATTCATGATGAGTGATGATGCTGAACAGCTAATGCAACCGCTACATACGTTTATGAAAATAAGAAAACGACAAAAACAACAGCAAACCTTAAAAAGGATACACGGATATTTTGCAATGTGTGATAGTTTCCACTTGCTCCTCTAATAAATAACCACAATGTCATGACTTAAAACACACATTCATTAAATTTCTGGAGGTTAGAAGTTGGAACTGAGACTGCCGCCTGGGCACTGTGCATTTCTGGTGGTCCAGGGGGAGAATGTCTTGTCTTTTCCAGCTTCTCGGGGCCACCAGAAATCCTTGGCTTGTGGCCTCTTCCTCCATCTTTAATGTTAGAAATGGACTGTTGAGTTTTTATCATATTGCATCACTCTGATCTCCTCTTCGACTGGCCTCTTTTACATCTGAGGACCTTTGGGATCACACTGAGCCCATCCAAGTAATTCAAGGCTGTCTCTCTGTTGCAAGGTCATCTGACTATCAGCCTTAATTCCATGCGCACCGTGCAGTCCCCATGGCAATTTCAGCACAGGATTCATGGATCAGTGATACGGGAAAAATGGATGATATGTAAAAGGTCAACACTTACGAAGTTGATGACTACAGGAGCATCGTTAACAACTTGAACCTCATGCATATTATCTCTTGTAATTGATATCGTCTCTAATTTTTGTAAACTCAAAGGACAGACAGGAGCAATGGAGCTGATGACACCAGGAAGATATGAAAGAAGGTGAGAAATAGTCATAAGACTGTGTTAACTCTTGTTGAGACAAAACTTAATTTGTGGTCACCCCCTGGACATAACTGGATTTCTAGGATACAGAAGATAAGGCTCTGCTCTAAAAGAACTGACTCCTTTGCCCTAAGGAGGTCCATCTTTAAGGCATGAGTCACTGTGCTCCTCTTTGTCTGGCAAAGCAATAAACTTCCTTTTCTTCATCCACCCAAACTCTGTCTCCTCGCTCCTGATTTGGTCCCGAGGTGCAGAGACTATTTTCAGTAATATTAGGGTGTGGACACTGTTAGGGAACCATTATCCTGCTACCACACCATGGTCTATAAACGGAAGTTGCAAACACACATTTCATCATGCATTTTCTAAATATTAATGAAACAATCACACATGAATTAGATGACAAATGTTTCATAGTCAAAATTCCAGGGGAAGAGAAGGAATTATCCCCAATGTTGACAGAACTCAGGGAAGAAGTAGAAGGAAAAGTAAAATCACCTCAGAAATGCAGTTGGAAGTAGCAAGAAGAATACAATCAAAAGAGATATGAACAAAAATAAAAATAATCACAATGACTCCCATTGCTGACCAGGGATATAGGGAAGAGAAATAAAAGAAAAAAAGGAAAAACCTAAAAGAGACATAGTTTTAAAAAGGAGTATAGAGCAATTGATACAAAAACAAAGCAAGGTGCTCTGACATACATGTGAGTGAAATTCCTCAAGAAGAAAACCAGAATAGAAGACATATTTGAAGATGAAATTCAAGAAAACTTTTCTGAAATAAAAGAAGACTTGAATGAAAGAACATGTGCTTTGTGCCTCAGAATGGAAATATTCCTAACTGGCTGCTAAATCTTGAAGATAAAACATCCTTTGGGTAACCATGAAATAAAAGGAAGACTGGAAGAAAAAGATTCAGGCAGATTCTTTAAAAGAGCAGTCAAAGACAAAAAAAAAAAAAAAAAAAAAAAAAAAAAAAAAAAAAAAAAAAAAAAAAAGAAAAAAGAAAGAAAGAAAATAGAGAAATCTTTACAATCATGTAATCAAAAAGAGGGCGTGAGGCAGGATTTTCCATCCAGCCAAACTCCATGAACTGTGCAGAGTATGTTGGGTTCCTGAATCCAATTCCAGTGTGTCTGGAGGCTTCTGCACCAACAAGCCACCGGATAACTCCGTCAGCTCCATTGTGACACCACCCACCCCTGGGGAACCTCCGGTCCTGCAGGTGAGGCTCTGTCTCCCATGACCGCCTTCTCTGCAGATGCCAAGTCAGGCTGTTTCCTGAGCTTCTGACCCACTGGCCAGAGATCAGAGCGTCCAGGACCCTCCTCAGGTTCAATTAATTGCTAGAGTGACTCAGAACACCCATTTACTCACTGATCACCAGTTAAAAACAGAGGGGGACTTGGCAGTCAGATGGAAGAGATGCATCAGGCGAGATGTGGGGACGGGTGTGGAGCCTCCACTCCCTCGCGGGGTCCGCTCTCCTCAGACCTCGTGTTCACCTTTGGAGAGCCCCTCGCCTTGGGCTTTTCTGGAGGCTTCGTTACTTAGCACGACTGATGAAATCACTGGCATTGGTGACTGAACGCAGCCTCCAGCCCCCTCCCCTCCCCAGAGGTCAGGGTGGGACAGGAAGTTCCAAACTCCTAACCACAGGGCTGGTTCTCCAGACAACCAGCCCCACCCTTAGGTGCTTCCCAAAGTCATCTCCTCCACCATGCAGGAGACTCCATCACTCCCAGAGCTTAGGAGATGCCAGGGTTTTTGGGAGCTGTGAGCCAGGAATGGTGGAGACAACCTTAACATACATGGGTCACCTGAATGACCGAACTATGTCTCTTATGAGCCATAGTATCACGATGGCTCCCCACGAAATACCTGTGAGGAAGATGCTGTCTGTGAGTCCTCTTCTAGCTGAGCTGAGCGTGGCCAGAAAAAGAAGGAAACGATTCAAAATCTTCTTATGGAAAGAGCATAACCTTGGTCTTCACGTCCAGCAGGGTGCCGTGGTTGGAGACAGAGTGCGATCCTAATTTAGGGGGCGTAGTAACAGCACCCAACGAGTCGTTCTCGCCATGAACGCAGATGCAAACATTCAGATAGTGTGTCAGTGAATGACTCCAGTCCTGTTTTCACATGCGTCATGATCCCCAGGTTTTGCTGTAAAAAACATAAGAGCAATTCAATTTGAAGGAGTCTAAGAAGATAACATAATTCCAAGGGAAATGAAAAGATCATCTCCATTTTATACTAAAAAAGCATTTGGAAATTTTCAACATCCATGCCCATCTAAAAAAAAAGCACCCAAAGAAATAGGAACGGATGGGTACTCCTTCCTTACCAAAGACACAGGAAAAACATCTCTGCCCCAGCTCAGAATCCAGGGTCTTTCTGAATGACCATCTCCTAGAAGTGCTTTCACTGAAATGGGCGGTGGGATCAGGAGAGTGCCCACTCTGTTATTGTTTTGCCGCCCTGGAGGGCCGTCCACGCCAGGGGGAGCAAGTGCCTTGAGTCTTGCCCAAGGGATCACTCGTGTGTAATCAAGCCAACAGGACCCAGTTGCTGATTTTCAGGCTGCAGGGTCACGTTGAATGGAACTGTGAAGGCGCCATCAGTAAAACATAGCCCAGCTTTTCCCAGATAGATTTCACAGTAAAAAGGATGGAAGGGCAATCTGCAGATGGAATGAGACTCACAAGGACATAGTGCCCTTGGTAAAAAGTGGGCCAGACTGAACTCTTGGATCCGAGGGGTGTCTCTGGGTGATCAGTTCATTCAGAACTATGAGGAAGCGGTGACCAGACTAGGCAGGGGACAAGTAAGGTCACTCTGCCGAGAGAGAGGACGTGGGGTTGGAAGAGATGGGGGGTGGTGCAGGGATGCTGAGGAGGCTGAGTCTGTCCTGGGCGATCTTACCAGGACGCTCGCCTGAAGTCACTCAGCAAGCTGCATATCTCTTTCTTGTGTCTCTGTTTTTCTCTGCTCGTGTTTCATTTGACAATAAAATGACTTTAAAAAATGTTCAACCCTGCAGGCCATAAAACCTCATACAAAATCAAGTTCAAAGACACATTGCCACACTGTGTGGGCACTTTGTATCAGATCGACCCTCTAACGGTAGAAAGAGTTTTCGGGAAAGAGAAACAGCAATGATTTATTGGAACAAGTGGCAAAGAAAGGGAACAAATTCCCCAGCATCTAAGAGACACCCAGCTCTGCTGGCCTGTTCCTCCCTCCCCGCACGGGGCTGGACCCGCTGGGACTGAGTGCCTCAGACACGAAGGAGCCTTTCTGCTCCAGCCCACTGAGACCGGCTGGCTCGCTACCGCAGGGTCCAGCCATCGGGAACACGGGCAGAGAGATGGGGAATGTTCTCAACACGCCCTTTGATGATGATTATCTCTGCTCCAGTGGGGAGAAAAATGCAGCAGTTCCCATTGGTAAGTGATCAACTGCAATCCTCAAAGTGGAAGTCTTCTAAATGTAGCTGATAAGATGAAAAAAATGACAACCATTTTAGCCAAGCCAAATATCTTCATATTTCAAAGTGCTATCCACAGACAGTATGTTTCGATGATCCCCCAATTTCATTTATTTTGCGAGCTCCACAAATGCACTCTATTATGAGAAATAGCAGACACATTTTTTTTTTTTTATTTCCCTTATTTACTCAACAAATATTTATTGCGTGCCTGCTCTGTGCCTGGCATTTTTGTGGGTGATAGATCAGAGAATAAAGGAAGCAAAAATTCCTGCTGGCCTGGAGTTTAGGTTCTAAAGGGAAGCATGGACAGCGAGGAAATATGGTTGCTAAACAGAGGGTTCCTGTCCCAGAAGGAAAAAAGAGAGCAGGACAGACCCTGGCAGGAGTCCTGCAGTGAAGGTGTGGGAGGAGGGACCGTACTGAGAAAGGGAACTTGAAACATGCATTTGAAAGAGGAGACAGGTGGGGCCACACAGCTGTTGGGGGAAGTGTGTGCTAGGGAGGTACAGCATCTGTGCAGAGGCCTGGGGTATCAGAGGGACAGCAAAGAGAATGAATGAATGAATGAATGAAAACATGTGAGAAAGAGAAGAGAGATCAGGGAGAGGCGGCTCTGACAATAATCATCCAGCGTAAGGAAGCAGAGGAGCTGACCGGTGCTCATTTCTGGGTTCAGACATGGGACAGAAAGAGAAAACTCAAGAAAGCGTCCAGGGTTTAGCCTCAGCAGCCAAAAGGAAGGAACAGAAGATCTTGTGTGCAGCAAGGCTGGGAGGAAGGCCTGGAGCTTGGTTTAGACACACTGACTTTGAGATGACCAATTGACCATGGCAGCTTCCTGTGACCACATTCTAGTCATTTAAAACATCAGGAGTGTCTTCGACAGTTCTCGGACCAGAAGTCCCAAACCCAGCACGGTGACGCTCCCCCTGGGGGCTCTGGTGGGGGAATCCTGGCCTCTCCCGGACTCTGGTGACTGGGTATCTGGGTCATGGCACCCGGCACTGTGTCGCTTCCTCCTCCTCCTCTGCCTGTGTGTCTCTCATCAGGACCCGTGTCATTGGATGCAGAGCCCATTAGAATGATTTGGGATGAATCTCAAGATACTTAATTGCATCTGCAAAGACCCTTTTCCAAAATATGGTCACCTCACAGACTCTAGACGCTAGGGTGCAGACATATCTTTGGGGCCACTGTTCTGCCCACTGCCCATGGTCAGTGGTTTCAGGAAGAGAAGGCCAAGCGGGGCGGGTGGATAGCAGATGATCGATTAGTGGGCACTGTAAGGGACAGATGAGGAGTTAGATAAGCACATCGCTCTTTGACATGCAGAGGCTCTGCCCAGTTGAGCAGCACCCTGTCCTAGAGGGTGTGTCTGGGAATTGATGATTCTGTCCGCTGGGTCTGAAGAAGTTCCTGATGATATTCTTCACCACATTTCACCTGTGGTGCCTGAGCAAGAATCTCCAGTTCTCAGTCATGAGCGAAAAGCTAAATGCCTAAGAATTGCTTTAAAGCAGCAATGTGAGTATGTGACCTCCTCCTCCGGGCCAGAGTCTTGGAGGGAAGCCATGTTTGAGGGGCAAAGGAGCACAGTCACCGAGAGCCTCGCCTTGGTCACCGTGGGAACTCTTGGACATGGCTTCTCCCAGCGGTGTGACCCCTCTGTGCAGGGCGCTGTGGCAGAGACGGTGGTGTCACCATTCAACCCTGTACAGCTGTCCAAGTGAAGACCTCAGTCCACACAGAAATGGCAGGATGATCGTGTCTTTAAAGCTAGATGAGCTCTTCCGATCGTTTAAGTCTCACCTCCTTTGGTGAGAGCCCCAGAGAACCGGAGAGTCTCGTGACAGTGTACAGAGCCGCCTCCGGGTTTGGCTCCAACAAGGGACACAGCTGCTCTGAGCGGCCACTCTTGGCAGGATGGACCCTGAAGGCCCTTTCCCTTCTGACTCCAAGTTCGGAAACCGCAGCCTCGCCAGAGCCCTGGCCGGTTGTCTGGGAGGTGGCGAAGCCAGGAGTCAGGGTTTCTTCATCCTCTTAGGCAGGAGCAGATGGCACGTCTGCCCCAAGCCGAGCAGGGCACAGATGAGTGCCGGCCAGAACCGCCACCAGCTCCCAGAAGAGCTGGGCTGTGCCCACTTGACCAAGGGACGAAACTGCGTCTTCCAAAAATGGAACATGGGACAGGCCACGCTCTTCCATGAAAATGTCCAATGTGCCCCCTCAGTGGCTGGGCAGATCCCTGTCACCTGGCCAGACCCCGGGGGCAGCTCCAGTCTGTTGTCTGTCCATGCTCGGCACTCGCAGGAGCCCCACCCTCACTCCATCAGCTGCATTCAGCGCTCTCTGCCCGCCCTCCACCCTGCGGTCCTTGTCGTCTATGTGTCTTAATTTTAGGTCGTGGCTGCATGTGACGGGATGCTCCACAAAGTGTGAGGCTTGATGAGTGTTGATAAATGTGCTCACCTGTCTAAGCTGAACTTCTGTCAATGTCAGGAATGTCCTTTCTTCTAGAGCTTTTCCTCGTGTCCCACCCCTGGGCCCACCCCTGGGCCCACTTCTGACAGGAGAAACCACTGGTCTGTTGTCTGTCTTAGAATTTCACATCCTTGGGAAAAAGACAGTTTTACGTAGTCAGCTGCTTTCACGCACATGTGTGTGTGAGCCGCCCGCTCCTGCGTGTGCCCAGCGTTAGGCCAGCTTCCTATTCCATGTGAAGGACAAGGTGTCTGGCAGATAGGGACACGGGAGCTCAGGCCTTCCATTGGGACCGGGACTGGGCGGAAAAAGGAGGAATGGGGGTCAGAGGAGCAGAAGTGGGCTCTTGTGCCCTCCAAACCCACCGCCATTGGACTCATGTTCACCTCTTTTTGTTTGGATGTTCTGGGTGTGCATTTGTTTGGGGACAATAAGAATGTCTTCTACTTAACACGGGAGAGCCCGGGAAGGTGGGTACAGGCACAAGCTGTCTCTGCTGGACACACCCTCCTGCTACAAGCATCCCACCCAGAGTCTGCCTTTGTTTTTTTTTAAAAAGGAAAGATGCAGCAGAACAGACAGGCAGAAAGAGAGAGGAAGAAGAAGCACGTTTCTTTATTTGACTTTTAGTTGTTGACATTGGTTGTTTCCCCTGGACCTGGGATGGGTATGCAGGTCCTTGAGATGCAGGTGGACTATGGTCTTTCAGAGGTGGTGAACTTAACCTTTACTTTGCCGAGTCTGACATTTTTAGGAAGTCACTGGACAAGCATCTGGCTGCCCTGTATGGTGGGCAGGGAAGTGTGTTAGATGCTGGAAGTTTCCCCGGCCCTTGAGACAAGCCCTGCCCACACAGATCTGATTGTGTGTGTGTGTGTGTGGGGGGGCGTGGACCACACTGGGGGCCTCCCTGGGTGAATCCACCAGTTCTACCCCAGAGTGTCCCTTTGCAGAAGGCGAGCCCTCTGGGAGCTCTGTAAAATGAGAAAGGGACAGGCGTAGAGGCGGTGACAAGTGCCCTAAATTGATTGGGAACTATTGTTGCAGAGATAGATTTGTGTGTTTCTGGGCAGATTTTGTCGTGACGTGGGGCCCCAACTTGGAGGTTCGTTAGCAACTATAGAGCGAGAGGAGAACCCCAGAGAGCATTACCTAATTCCGCAGGGAGGAGGAGGAGACCCTGAGCCTGGGGACACAGGCTCCGCCTCCCTGGAGGCTGGAGCGACAGGCAGGCTTGCTCTGCAAACCAGAGCTGCTCTCAGGCCGCTCAGCCTGTGCTGCAGTGGCTCTGAAAATGGGATGAGGACAGTCAAAATGAGCAAACAGGGTGAGCAGCCCCTCACACAGCAGTACGCTGGTTCTCAAGTCTGGGAGGCGCCAGGCCAGGCTCCTCAGAGTCACTCAAGACCCAGGTTCCCCTGGGAGAAATGAGAGCCAGGAGCAGGCAGGCATGCTGCTCCCCTCTGTGAGGGCCGCAGCTTCAGGGAATTCTTAATCATCTAACAAACCGTATCTCCATCCTAATCCCCTTACTCTCCCATGTCCCTGAGTGAAGAAAACCAAGTTCCGAAGGGAAAGCAGAGGGCTGAGCAAGGAGCTGCTGCAGGGAGTGGCCCCTCTGCCCACTGCAGGCTGTCCGCACTAGCTCTTCAAGCCACACATTTGTCCTGCGAGACACTCAGGCGTCTCCCGCCTTCAGTCTGGGGGACCCGCAGCTCAGGCAGGGAATCCCATCTGTCACAGCCCGGTGACTCAGCCTTGAGTGCCTCCCTGTCAGGGCCCCTCTGCAGCTTCGAATCCCCACTCCGTCAGGCCAGCAAAGGGGGCCAAGGGGGTAACCTATGTCTTCAGCTTCTCCCCAGGCATTTTGGGCACAAAAACAGTCTCAGAAAATAAGCCCAACTCCTGAGATGCCAGGTCACAGTCATTGTCCCCCCAGACTGCAGAGGAAGTCCCTTCCCCGGACCCTCAGGTGCCTGAGGAACTGCTGAAGAGCTCCACCCTGTGGCCAGTGAGCAGACAGCCCAGGACTCTGTCCCACTGGCCGGCTGCCCAGTGCGGGGGGGTCCCTCTAGCAGAGCAGCATTAGACCCTGTCCCTTTGGCTGACTCCCTCGCAAAGCCCCCAGTAAAGCTTTTTGTGGGCACTTCTGTCTGGCTTCTGGCCCGTTCTACCACGGGGGTCTCCCCGGACCGTCACGTGAGTCTCTCCCCACCTGCATCCTGCCCACGTCTAACCATGGGCCGGTGTTGTAGTCACACCTGCATTTGCAAAAGAAGAAAAGAGGCAGAAATCCAAGGGAAGTTGAGCGAGTCCCTTCTGCTCCCGTCCCCTGGGCCCCGTTGGTCACATCACAGGCCCACACGGGGCTGCGGGGGAGGCTGAATCTTGTGTCCGGCTAGGCCCCAGGAACATGGAAAAGGGAGAGGAGGCTTGGGAAACCTCCTGGCCATTTTCCCAGTGAGCCAGTTGGGGCACGTCACTGGGGGCAGCAGAGAGAAATTTGCCAACCCCCAGAGCCCCCTTCTCCCCTCGAGGGAAGCAGCTTCTCGTAAACATGGCTCCTTTTTCACGGCCTCAGAGCCAGTCCGATGGCACTCTCCCCCCACGCCTGTCGCCCCAGGTCCCACACTCAGGGTCCAGACATAGGGTAGCCACCACGTTTCGGGGTGAACCCCATCTGTATAAGGGTGACTTTGGCCTGCCTCCCCTCCTGCTGCGTCCTCCTCAGGCCCTGCTTGTCAGTTTGCGCACGCGCTTGAAGTCTGCGGCCAGTCTTTATTTTCTGGTTTCCCCGAAAACCGAGTTTATAGGGTTTTAAAATTCGCCTTGTTCCTTATGTATGATTTCCGGAAGGAGGCGTAGAAAAATGTTCCTCCGCAGCCGTGTTCATTCCAGGAGGCGATAGACTTGTTTATTGAGTCACTTTATTCTGTTAGAAGAGCCAAGGACTGGGCCTCTAGGGATGCGGCGACAGAAGGGATTTCTCCGTAGGGCGTCGACACGGCAGCAAGGACCCATTTAGGCCGGTGGCAGAAAATCAGCTTGATGGACGACAACACCGGCCGGCGAAGGGCAGAGCATGCATCAGGGTTCCGACGGCGGCAGTCTTGCGGACAACCTCGGAACGTCGCCCTCCAGAGCGGAAGCTTGCTCTTTGGCACTGACGAGGCCCTGACGCTCCTCCAAGGCAGGTGATGACCCTACAGAAGCATGAATCTCAAGGAAATGAATGTGTGCGTGCCACCGAGTCAGTGCAGAGACACCTCTCTGGGCAGCGGGTCCCTGCTGGGCACAGTGACCCCAGGTCACAGCTGGGCCTGTGGCGGAGGCTGGTGGAGGTGGTCAGCCCCTCACCTCCACTTGGGCTGTCGCAGCCTCGAGGAGGTGACGCCTGTCACTTACCCTGCTCTCTGTGATGTGGATTCGAAGCACCTTGTCTCTGGAGCATTCAGGTTTGTGGCTGATTTTCCCTTTCCGAGTAGGCGCCTGGTTGCAGCCAGGACTGAGGATACTTCCCATGATGTGATTGTCACCAGTTTGTTCTAAGACATTCCACCATGTCTTTAGTTGGAAGAGGCAGGCTGGCTGGCTTTCTTCCGGATAGACCTTCATTCAGGACAGCCTGGATGGTCCCATTTTCTGGAAAGATCACAGAAGCTCCTTGGCCTGACAACTTGCTCCAGGTTGTGAAGCCTTTAAAATCAGTCAGATGGTTAGAGCGACCCTACTGACTGTGTTCTTAGAACTCACCAGCCCGTCTTCCCTGCTAAGAGGAATGTGACTTTAAGGCTGCACCCACTCAGCCCCACGTGATGACATCGGATTATCTAAGACACTGTGACAAAGCTGTTTCCCAACTCTCTCATTTTCTTCTGCTCCTGGGGGAAGCTGTGTGATACAGCTCTGACCCAGAAACCTCAGGAGAAGACTTCTGCATGGAGATTGGGGAAAGCCTTTGCTTTATTTTGGGAAAAAGAAACAGGAAAGATATGGCTAGCATGACTTTTCACGCTGTCTTCCTTCTTGCTGACTTTGTAGCAGATATGAAATCTGGTGCTTCTGCAGCCATTTTGTGACCATGAGGCAAAAACCAATCAAACCCCCATCATGAGTCTTGGAACTAACACAGCATGGGCCCCTGATGACATTATTAAATCACTAAAATAACATCAGCAACTGCTTACCTCTGTATTTCTGAGATAAAGTCTCCCTCTCTTAAAAACCCATGTTATTCAAGTTTTCTCTTAACTATAGCCAAATCGATGCAGATAAAGTAGTAGAGCAGAGTCAGAATGTTTTCAGAGTGGTCTGACTCCAAAGTCTTATTATTTCTATTCTACCATCATTGACAAATACTCTTAAGCAGGTTCTCAAAGTCCAGCAGGATATGGCAAACTGTCCTGTGACAGTCAGGCTGGAGGCACAACCAGCATGGCAAGGTCTCACCTTGCTGCTGGGCCTCACTCAGAATGAGTCAGCACACACATGTGTGTGTGTGTGTGTATGTGTGATCTCTGGAAAAGAGAATGTTGCTATCACTCCAGACATTATCTCGGAAACAACCATCATTACCATTTCAGCTTGTTTCAGTTCTTGTGCTCCTAAGAATTTCGGATGTGACTCCTCTGTAGGAAATGAAGCAGGATAAGGGCTAGAAGAGGCCTGTGGTATAGGGGGTACTGCCTAGATGTGACGGTGTCTCAGTCCTGGAGGCCAGAGGTTGAGTGGGGTTGGCTCCTTCTGACCCCACAAGTGCCCTCGCCCCAGATGGAAGGATGGGGCTCCTCCAGAGACTGTGAGCACATAACGTAATGGTGAACAGAGCCAGTGGTTGTCACCTCCAGGACCACAGGACTGAGGGCCCACACATCCTACCAGCTCTGGCGCAGCTTGGATCATGCTGTTTTCTCTGGTCTCTGAGTGACTTAGGGGAGAAGGTGACCTACTCTTTGCTTGGAGCTTTGTCTTATCTGCTTTTCCCCAGATTCTGGTCTTCATCTGGGAGCCAGACCTGGTGGCCTGACCCAACTCTGTGTGGAAGAAGACCTCTCTGTTCACACTTAAAATTCAACGTAGGAGCTCAGGGGAAGAGTATTTGAGATGCCAACATCTTAACAAGATAGTCCATCAATGCAGCTGAGCAGGGACTTGAGAATGGGACTCTTAGGGACTTATAGTGTCCCTCCCACCAATTCACAAAGTGTAGTCCTAACGCCCTGTGTCTCATAATGTGAATGTATTTGGAGATGAGGCTTTCAGAGATGCTTAAGGTAAAAGAAGTTCTTATGAGTGAACCCTAACTTCCGTATGAGAAGAAATTAGGATGCAGACACTCGCATAGGTGTGAGGACACGTGAGAAGACAGAGTCTGCATGCCCAGGAGAGAGGCTTCAGGAGGACCAGCCCTATCCCATCTGGATCTCAGCTCTCCAGCCTTCAGACGGTGAGAGAGTCACCATCTGTTCTTTAAGTGGCCCAGGCTATGGCACCTTGCTGGATGTCCCCAGAAAACGAGGGAGGACTCCTGAGGAAGAGATGTTGGTAGGAAGGGCGTCAAGGGCTGTAGACTGTAGATCCATCCTTGTTATTTGTGGATTCTTATTTGCGAATATGCCAGGTCCTTACACTTTATGTGCAGGCCTGTGACATCGATGCCCGTGTCACTCTCGTGGATGGTCACGGACTCACGCAGAGCAGAGGGACAGCGGAGCCACCCAATGCAAACAGGCGAGCTCCACTTCGTTGCTCCGCCTCCACGCTGTAGACAGGAGACCTGTGGTGCAGTCTGGTGGCTGTGTTTTTATATTTTTGCATTTTGTGCTTTTTGTTGGTGAGTTCGCCGATGGAACTGGCCCATGTTTGGTGCGGCTGGCGTCCCGAAGGGCAAATGGCCGTGGTGAACCTGCTCAGATAACAGCAAGTTGGGTAGCTTTTCTGGGAGTGAGACAGTGTTGTGGGCCACTCATTGTTATAGAACCAACTGTATATAGAGAGATTAAACACATGTCCCTAAATGGAAACACTTGCAACCCAGATTCTTATTGCTCGGGTTAAAGCAGGTGACCGAATGCTCCCCCAGGGCCTAGCCTTATCCCCCGCAAGGAAAGGTTCAGTATCAACTCAATAGTGTCTATAGCCACTTTCTACAGTGTAATTACTCGTAATGAAGAGAATCAACCGTGGTTGCTTCCAGGAGGGACACATGGATAAGATGCTCAAGGGGAGAGGGTTTGGGGGTGCCTCAGCGGTGCTCCCACCGAACAGCTGCATCTCAGGGGGCTCCCAGGGTGGGGCTATGATTCTGAAAGGGATGGCGGACCCACTGTGCTGAGAGGGGCTGGCCGACGTTCCAGTGTGGATCCCAGAGCTCTAACCTTCCTCTCTTTCGTGGAAACAGAAAGCTTCCCTTCCCCTCCACACAGCCGCGGTCCCATCTCAGCGCTCTGGCTCACCGAATGGCTTCGCTGTGTGTTTGTGACCCCTGAATGCCACGCAACCTTGTGCAGGCGGGGGGCCAGGACGCCATCGACTCCCGCCAGGCGCCCCACATGGTCGGCTTGCAGAGCCAGTGCCCACAGTTCTGGGAAGTCACCTGTCGTCAACGCAAAGTGGGACCACACATGAATTTCTCTTTCAGAAAAGTTTTTTTTTAAGTTATTTATTTTAACACCAGGAGGCAGAGCTATATACTTTCCCAGAAGAGAGAAGAGACATCGAGCAGATTTCTAGAAGGGAGGGCTGTTCTAAACGAACGGACTGAAAGAGCATTTCGCTGGAAAGGGAAGGAGAATAAAGCCCTTTTATTCCGACATTAACTCTGGATTCTGAAGTCTGAAAAGCCAGGATGACCCACGTCTCCCCATCTCTCCAGATAAAGGACCCGGAGACACGTGACTATTGATCGCAGACCTTGGCAGGCGGGCAGGGGGCCCAAAGTCAAAATGAAGGACCATCAAATAAGGAGAAATACATTTTTCCCCTATTGAAATCAGCTCTGTATTAGAGCTCTGTGCTCATTTGGAGCCATAATTAACGTGGAGGGGGGAGGACAAGACAAATCGCAGCAGACTGATTCAGCAGAAATCACACTGGAGCTGGCTATTGACCTCAGCAGGAGAGAGAAAAACCAATCAAGGAGGCTGGTAACAGCCGTAAATGAAATGCACCCGCCTCCCCAAAGCGACTCTGCTTTGGATGAGCAATTGTTAATCTGCGCGCCATAAAATAAGAACAGCGCATAAACAATACTCAGTGTCTTAAAAAATGAAACCATTAGTGTAACTGCATATGCTGCTCATCCTTTCCCTCCTGAAACCTTTGAAAAATCCCTTCTCCAGGGCCAATTAGGGTCTCCTACCACTTGCGTGAGAGGCGCCACTTATTCTAGGTGGCAGCATAATGCTAAAAAGACTCTTAGAAATAAAACCCCAGTTGTAATCATTTGGCTGAATAAGACTCCCTGGCTTTGGCAGTCTTGTATATTCGCTAAAATTTCTTCCTTCTGCAAAGGTTATGTCTCTATTTACTATTTATCATGGTGAGAGTGTGGTTGGGGGTGGGTGGCACGTGTGGATAGGTGTCTCAGCCCATGGTGGAAGTTATGCCAGCAATGTCCATGTTTTCAATGTCTGGAAATCCGTCTCCTTTTGTTTCTGAGTCTTCGTCCTTCTTGACTGGTGGGAACACAGAAACATTTTTATTTTTAAGAGGGAGGAAGGAGGCAGGCAGGCAGGAAGGAAGAGAGAGGAGGAAGTAGCATATTTATGTATTTATTTGTTCATTTTGGTGGTTCCCTCTAACCCCGGGTGCTTGGGCTTTACGTGGTTGACACAGCCATTGCTGACTTAATGCCTGAGCCACCGGGGTGCACCAGGAGGCATTTTTATGATGCTCTCCTACTCCAGCTTCCTCTAGAAATGCTTCCCTGGTTTTGAAGTTCCAGGTGGAGCCAAGAGTGCCGCAAGGCTGCTGGGCCATAGCAGGACGAGAACACAAACTGCACTGCCTCGCCCAGGGACCCTTCACGTCGGAAGCTCTCTTTACTGCTCTGAACGAGGTTGGGGGTCCTAGAATTTTTGGAGAAGCTGGGAGTCTGGGCCGAGCTCCGAACCCCCAGCATATCATGTGGGCACTGTCCCTGAGGTCCAGGCATGTTTTGGCACGGCTCCCTGCTGTCCAGGGGACCGTCAGCTCTTACTCCACACCCTGGGAGACGTTCCTGTTTTATCTGAAGTCCTCCCTCTGTCTCCGTGCTTCCCTCAGGAACTCGCTTCTCTCCTCAAGTTCTGTTTTCTCAATGCACTCATGATTTTGAAATGAAGCCAGGTAGATGCAGGAAGAATTCTGCACGCACTCGCTGCCTGCCTCCTGCACCACATCCCTGATACGGCCGGCTGTGTCACCAGGGGAGGACGTAGGTGAGCAGAGGGTGAAAACAAAGGGATCCCGGCAGTGTTCTGTGGGGACCCAGGCTTCCAGCTGGAGAATTCTGCCTTTTGATACGTTGAGGGCAGCAGCACTGATCCTCCTTTGCCTCTTGATAGGCAAGGCTTAGAGAATGAGAGACTCAGATGTGCCTCTAAAGGACACGATCTAGTTCTTTTAATCCATGGCTTTTGGAGACAGCATTGCCATCAGCTGGACTATCGTAATGGAGATCCATATTAAAGACTGTGGCTGAGGTTATCCCTGCAGAAACTAGGATTTCGATGATGAAATGTCTTTACAAAGTGAGAACCTTCCTAAGAGTCATTTATTCATGTATTCAACCTTGTCAAAGAGCAGCTGGAAATTTAAATGGATCTGAATCATTCTTTCCAATAGAGCACCATTAGCCATGCGTGGGGCACACTGTGTAGATGATAGTGAAAAGCTGTCCTTTGTGGGTGGGGACTGTGTCGCTGACCTACCACCAGGAGACGGGGGTTAATCATCTCTCCAGGAAAAAGAATGCATGTGTGCTCATCTGTGTGTCTTTTTAGTTTTTATTTCTAGGTTCCAGTTCAGGTTCCGGTTCTGAATAAGATGGAGTGACAACTGTTGCGTTTTTCTTGTTTTTTTTTTTTTTAAAGCAACAGTCATGTTTCTGGCTGATTCACACCATCGCAATGGCTGCCATCTCTGACATGACAGCGTGTGTGTTAAAAGACCAGGATGTTGACGTGCCCTGGTGGAGGGGTTGGGCGCACTTCACATCATCCCAAGGTCCTGGGTTCACATCCCGGGGCCGGCGGGAACAACCAAGATGAACAACTAAATAAAATAGATAAAAATACTTCTTCCTCCCCTCTCTTTCTGCCTGCCTGCTGCCTTCCCTCCTGCCTGCACCTTTCCTTAAAAAAAAATACCAGGCTATTCTAAGACCAGGTCTTATTGGTCAGCTCATGATTCGGCAGGTGCAGTGCTGATTTGGCAGGTGCAATGCTGATTTTGGTCCATGTCTCATCTTAATGGAAGCCTCCATTGAGTTGCATGAGAACGAGGACTAATGACTCATATTGTCACACCCAAACCAACTGCAATCCGTCGCCTGGTTAGAAGTGCTGTCTCTAGTTGACTGTTGGGACAGATCTTAGGGCTCTCTCTCGGTGCCAGGGGCACTGCTCACATTGTCATCGATGTAGAGGGTGGTCCCAGCGTGTGAGTAACCCCTCAGGGTAGTGCGAAGCACAGGTGCTCACAAGCTGTGTCCTCATATACTCCACATATTCTCAGATAGTCACAACTGGGGGACATTACTCATTCCTACCATTCCTGTGGTCATTCTGATCCAAAACAGGAGACCAGGATACAATACTGAAGCTCAAGAACTCTTTCCCAAGTCATGATGTGTGCAACCTGAGATTGCTGTTACCCTGCAAGGCTGTGGTCCTTTTGTGGGACCTCTTCTTCCGGATGGAGACTGGAGATGTGCTGAGTGCATTTCCCGCCGGGGAAGCTCCCGTTTTTGCCTGCGTCTCCCGTGGAAGCCGGGGCTGTCAGACCCCTGGCTGAAGGACGCAGTCATATGTAAGAGCAGAAGGGGCCTGCAAGAACTAGGCTGGCCCTGGTGCCCGCGGCTGTGCTCCCAAGGTGAGTTTGCTATGTTCCGCTTCAGAAGAAGTTTGGGCCACTCTTGGGGAACATGTGTCGTATTTGGTTGTAGTCTGATCAGCAGGGGCATGAGCAGACATCTGGAGCAGTAGATGCTGCCTCGAACCTGGGTGACAGCTCAGTACAAACCCCACTGGTGTTGAGTTATAGGTGGCTGAACACTGGCGGGAACTGTGTCTCAGCCACCTGCTCTCTGCAGCCCCCTGCCTGTGGGGTCAAGTGAATGACCTTGGATTCTCACTCTATAACAAGTGGGTGAGGGTTGCCATGAAATTTAACCTTTCTCCAAATATTTTGACTTTGAAACCATCTTTTTAGAACCATGGATGCAAATATGAGTGGAAAAAGCCAACCTTCTGGAGCTTGTGTTGGGATAAACCAGACAGAGTGATGCTGGCCTCACCAAGCGGCTGGGTAGTTTGAGTCACATTATTTTGCTTGGCTCAGAAATGATCCCAAATCTCCTTTATTATCTGTGCCCCAGCTGTTCTCCAGAAACATCTGAGCACCTCTTATCCGCAGATTAGGAGACAGCCTGGCTCTCCGAACTAAGAGGGTTTTAGGATTGTAATGTTACAATTTTGTAGCTCCAGTCTCTAGAAATTTGGGTCATTTTGTACCTTATTAAGGACTTTGAATGTCCATGTTCTTTTGTTGTGATTATACGGGTGGCCAAAGGGTGACACAGAACCCAGGGTGCTGCACAGCCAGATTCAGACCTGGAGTGGAGAGGCGCTGATGCAGGGAAGTTGTTTCACCGGCCTGTCCCCTTGTGCGGTGTTATACGCAGGGGGCACTCGTCTCTGACGTGTCTTGTAATTTTCGACATAACAGCTGCAATTTTCCACCTTGATGAGCCAGTAGTGACAACCTGGTCTCATCAGAGGGATAGCAAATGACTGACTGGAAATCCAGAAATAAAGAAAAGCCCCTCAGAATGTTTTTGTTGTTGGGGACAGTTTGATTTTTATTCTACATGGAGACAATGGTCTGAAAATGAATGCTCAGCTCATTTGTTACAAATCAAAAGGGACAGCTTTCTTCCTTCTCCAATCCCCAACACTTTTGTTTTACTTTTGTGTAGTTTGGATTTTTGTTTGTTTTCACCTACTTGTTAAGTATGACGGGCAGTCTGTTGTCTTGGTACGCTTGACACCTCTAGAGCCTTTTACAATTTAATTATGCTGTTCTCTGATTATAAACATAATTCATGTTGATTGCAGAAAAATGCACAAAATCTGGGACAAAACAAATGTCATTCAATTTTACCTCCCAACAGCCTGTGTTTCTATTGCATCACCTGCTTATTCTCAAACATTCCAGAATATTATGGCAAACCTACTCTATCAATATCACCCCACATTTTTCCTGTGCATATATAGTCATTAATTTCAGAATTGAGACACACTGCATTTTCACTTCTGAATCTTGCATTTTTTTCACCTAATGTGCTTTTGCCTGTATTTTTCCATGATATTCAGTAGCTTTTCAAGTGGTACATATAATTTGTTATACAACTGTATCATGTTTCATTTAAATTTTTATTTATTTTTACGTATTTAGAGGGTTTCTCATTTCTTGCTGTTATAAATTAATATCTGTATATAAATCTTTGGGTGCATATTTTATTGCTATTAGAGGATACATTGCTGAATGATTCCCAGTTAAAGATAGAAGCATTATGTAAGCTTTGGAAGCTTCTGTTCAAATGGTGCTCCAGAAATATTGTGGGATTTTTCTCTTCTATGAGCAGTTGATAAGAAAAATCCATTTCATGGTACTTCCACTAACACTCTGTGCTATTTTTTTTTTAAGTTGCCAGAATTTGAGATATCATTTTGCATTGTTTCAGTTTTTTAGTCATACATCAAATGTCTATGTTTGGTGGCTATTCTAGAACTTTTTTTCAAAGCCATCATTTTTCATACACTGCAAATATTTCTCCTTACATTTTCTTTCCACTTTAAATTTTGTTCCTGAGTTTTGTTTTTCTTCTAATTTCAGGCTTGTTTCACTCATCTCTGTTGCCATTTCCTTCATGTTTTTATGCTAGTCGCTAGATTTCTCTCTAGTTGGGTGGTTTGATTTTTATGCTTAAGCCTTTAAGTTATTTGCAATTTATTTGGATATATGGGAAGAAAACGAAACTTTAGATCCAGCTAGTCAATTATCTTGCTGCATCTCTTTCCTGAGTGCTGGGTGTGGGAGTGCTACAGAAATTGTGATACACACTATGTGACCGCCTGAAACACAATTTCCAATCCCTAAAATGCTAAAATGCAGAGGAAAGTAGACCTGCATTAAGCAATCAATTACCATCTTAAACAGTTCTCCTTTGAGATGTAATACCTATATTGACAATTCGCCCATTTAAAGGATACACTTTGAAGTCTATATTTAGTGTATTTACATAGTTGGTAACCAGTACTGCAATCAATTTTAGAATATTTTTATTACCCCCAAAAGATATCCTGCACCCTTTAGTTATCATCTTCCAATTCTCCCATCTTCCCCCAGACCCAGCCTCCCACAAATCTACTTCTTGTCTCTATGGAATTGCTTATCTTGGATATTTCACATAAATGGAACCAGGCCATCAATGTGAGGTCTTTTGTGACTTGCTTCTCTTCACTGAGTGTCACGTTTTCAAGGTTTGTGCATGTGCTGGCATGAGTCCCAATTTCATTCCTTTCCACTGCTTGACAGTATTTAGTTTCACAGAAGTGACACACTTTATTCATTGTTGATGATCGTGTAAGTTGTTCTTACTTTAGGGGTGGATAGATTATGCTGCTGTAAACATTCCTGACTCATTTCTATGAGGGCATAGCTTTCCTTTTCTTGCGGGCAAATACTTTGGAGTGGAATTGCTGGGTCACACAGTAGCTTGATGTTTACATGCCAGACTGTTTTCCAAAGTGGTTGCACCATTTTGTCTTCCCACCAGCAGTACATGAGGGTTCTGAGGTCTCCACATCCTCCCTGATGCCTGTGTTTACCTGACATTTGCCGACCGTCATCTGATTTGATGTGAAGAGGTGTCACATTATAGTTCTGATTTGTAGTTCCTCGATGACTGATGATGCTGAGCATCTTTTCTTGTGCTTATTGGTCATTTTCATATATTCTCTGGAGAAATATATAATATATATGTATACATTCCTGACTTTTGCCCTTTTTATTTGGATCATTTTTCTCTTTATTATTGAGTTCTAATAGTTCTTCACATATTCTAGCTATAATCCCTTATCAGACCTTGTGCTTAAACACAGACCCAATGAGATAAGTCATTAGCAATCCATTCTGCGGATTTTATTTTCACTTTCTTCATGGTGACCTTTGAATCACAAAATGTTTTAATTTTGATGATGTCTTATTTATTTGTTCTTCTGTTGCTTTATCTTTTTTTGTGTCCTATCTTAGAATCCATTGTCTAATAGAAGATCACACTAAATTATACCTATGCTTTATTCTAAGAGTTTTGTCATTTTCATTCTTAAATTTAGTTGACCCACGTTGAGTTAATTTTTGTGTTTGGTGTGAGGCAAGGGTTCAGCTCTTTGCTTTTGCACATGGATGTCCAGTTTTCCCAGTCCCGCTGGCTGGGCCCTTGAATGACCTTGGCACACTTGTCAAAAATCAACTGATGATACTGCCTGAATTTATTTCTCAACTCTCAGTTCTGTTCCGCTGATCTCTATGTCATCCTGTGACAGTGTCGCACATTCCTTATTTCCTTTGAAAAAGGCTTTCTAATCAGGATGAGGGGAATTCTCCTCTTGGTTCTTTTTCAGGTTTGTTTTCACTCCTCTGAGTCCTTGGGTTTTCATGGGAGTGTTAGGATCAGCTTGTCAATTTCTTCAACAGCATCTGCTGGGATTTTGATAGAGATCGTGTTTAATTTGTAGATGACTTTGGGGAGTTGGCTTTCTTACAAATATTAAGTTTTCTGATCCATTGATGCTAGGCATATTTTATTTAGATCTTTTAAAATTTCTTTCAACAATGTTTTGTAGTTTCAAGTCTATGAGTTTTATACTTTCTTTATTACATTTGTTCCTGGGGTTTTGTTTAGTCTTCTTTGATACTATTGCAATCAGGATTGTTTTTTTAAATTTCTTTTTGAATTGTTCATTGTTAGTGAGTAGAATTACAATAGATTTTTTGATAGGCTGATTTTGTAACTTGGCACCTTGCTGATAAATTAGATGATCTTTTAACTAACAAGGGCCTGGTCATAGTTATTGTAGTATAAATGCTCAAAAGCATAAAATAGAAAATAATGAAATGAAATGAAATCTTCACTTGATACAACACAGTGATACTGATGACATTTTATTTATATTTTTTACTTTAAAAATGTACTTATTTTTTGTTTTTTGGTGATGAATGTGGTCCCCTTTTTTGACATCTTTGACTGTTGCTGAGCTCTTCAGGTGTTCTATGCACTTGAGTTACTTTCACAGTTCCCTAAGTAGCCTTTTGTCTCATTTAAGGATTCTAATTTATTGGCTGGGTAATTAATAATGGTAACTGACATACCTGCCATTCTCACAACAAGCAGTGGGAAGTGGGTGCCAGTGCTGCCCCCGATCTGCATGCTTCCTCTGTGTTAAACCATAATCGTGAGCAGAACAGCTTTCACAAGTTCCGTGAGTCCTTCCAGCAAATCGTCGAACCTCAGGGTGGGCTTGGGCTCAAAAGCAGGGCAGCCTCAAAGAGTCTCCTGAACCACAGCCTCCAAACCAGCCCGACTTCCTGCTGACGCAACTGGAAGGCTGGGGACTTTCGAACCAATTTTGATTAAAAGTGGAGCGTGTGCTGTCTTGCCGGGTCTCTTTGCAAACCTCCACAGAGTAACTGTGGACCAGACTGGCTTCCCAGACCGGAGGGACAGCGTCATCCCCACAGCTCCGAGGCCCGGCACCGGGGTCGGGGCACCTGGATGCTCAGCGTCTCTCTACCTTCCAGTTCCAGGCAAGGAGACACTTGGGAAAATGAGAAAACGGAAGCATCTTTGTGGACATTCTTGTAAAACTCAAATAAATAATGGGCACCTTGCCCTCCACTCTCTCCAGGACCTGGCACATCCTAGGTGCTCAGCACATGTACAAATGACGGCGCCTCTTTATTGGGTTCCTTTCTATACAAAGCACTGCTGTCAGTTGGTTGCTTTGGATTGTTTTTCTCTCCTGCACCCCAGATTCACACATTGGAGTCCTACCCTCCCGAGTCCATTCAGAATGTGACTGTGTTAGGAAGTCTGGTGGTGGCATTGTGATTATTAAGATGAGATCACAAGGGAGCTTGGTGGCCTGCTCCAGTATGACTGCATCCGTGTAGAAGGCCCGGTGAGAGAGGGAAAAGCCATGGGAAGACTGGAGTCATGCTCCCCCAACCCCCAGCCAAGGAGCCTCCAGAGCTGGGAGAGTGAGCTGAACAGAACCCCAGAACCTTCAGGGGAGCAGGGCCCTCGGTACCCTGAGCTCGGCCTTCTGGCCTCCAGCAGGCCTGGTGGACCTCTGTTAGGGCGGCCTGAGCAAATGCACGCAGTGGGGAAGGAGATGCTCAAATACCTTCTGTGCTGCAGGTGGGCACATGGCGGTGGGCAAGGCCTGTCTGTCTAAAACCAGGCAGATCCTCTGGGAGGACTGGTGGGCACTGGGTGAGCTGGCAGGGTGGCGTGTGGAAGAGTCACATCCAAGACCGGTCAGAAGGGTGGTGTGGAAGGGGGACAGATGAGGACAGGAAAGCCAGAAGGGCGAGGAAGCACCGCTGTGAGACATGGGAAGGTCAAGAGAAGACTGACAGTCCCGGCAGGAGGACCACGCGTCCAGGAACCAGGCTGGAGTGGGGCCCAGGGGGTCTCGCAGTGACCACATTTCAACGGTGCAGCTGCTCGGCCCTGAAATGGGCTTTGTCCCAGCGGCTGGGCCTGGTGAGGCGGAGACATCCTGACTCTCAGAGAATACAGAATTCAATTCCTACTGTGCCCGACCTGTTGTGAAAAGCGATTTAGTTAAATAGGTTCCAGGTGACTCCCTTGATTGTGACCAAGAGGATTTATGCACAGAAGATACAGACTGAATATCCTTCAGCAGGCTGCTCGGGTTTCCCGCGTAGCCCCTGGCGGGGGCGCTCCATCTTCCGTGGTCGGCTGCTCGCCGGCCCGGGACGCGTCCTCCGGGCCCACCTCATTTGTTAGGCGGTGACCCCATGTTGGGGCCGAAATATGACTTGCTCATAACCGCAGCTGGAAAATTAAATTTTATTTTCAACACATCTTTCCCCTTCTTGCTGCTGATTCGTGTGGCTCCGAGCCAGCGTCCCTATGGCTTTGGCTTTAATAGGTAGCCATAAACCCCTCGGTGAAACAGCGGCACGCTGGTCCCGGTGTCGCCTTCCTCAATGTGGTTAATTAATTCTGAGCACCGTGCACAAATGGAGACGATAAAACTCCATCGCTGGAGAAGGTGGGTTGGAGGCTCCTGACTGCACCTGGGGGAGCATTCGGGTCATCTTTTAGCGTGGTGTCAATGCGGTTTGGTGGCAGCCATCTGGATTGGGTGGGAAGTGCCCTTATAAGGTCCATAAAAAGTCCAACTATCTTTCAGCTTTGAAATCTACCCAAGAGGAGAGAGGACCTGTCTCTGCAGAAGGCTTACCCGGGGACGGCTGTTGGCGATGGCCCCAGGCTGGAAACATCTTAAGGAGACTGGATGAGCCTCTTACCAAATCATTACCAGGTATTGATCAATATTTTTAAGGTTCTTTTTCCTACCAGTCCTTAAGCAAAACCAAACTGCCCCTGAGAGCAACAGCAAAGCATCAGGCTATTGACCAAGGAAGGAGATGGGAGCTCATGCTGTCAAGTCCATCCCCATGTGAGGGGCCGGGGTGCAAACGACAGGTGGGTGTGGAGGTGATCCACATGGGGTCAGGGCAGAGCTGATCTCTGATGGGCTTGAGTTCTGAGAAATGGGTGGGGAGTTCAGAGAAGAGTGGTTGGCACCCATTCCCCCTTACATGGTTTGCTTCGCATCTGGGGTGCACAGAGCAGTCCATTGCGGGTCAGAAATGCCTTAAAAAGTTCTCTTTGCATTTGCTTTATCCCTGGAAAATACCTGTTTTGGAGGATGCCGTATGATGCACATCTTATATCCACCCAGCTGTGTGTGGGGCTTCATAAGTAGACACACATGCTGTGAGGCTGGTGTGAGAAGTTGTCACCAACATGGGTGTGAGGCCAGAAGAGTCTGGAGATGGGGTTAGGCTGGGCTGAGGATGGGGTTCAGTGACTAACTGCCTCCTGCAGGCACATGTGTGGAGACAAGGAGACCCTGGCCCAGGGCTGGGCAGCTGCCTCCTCTTTGTTGGAAGCTTTGGCCAGCAGTGTCCTCCCACCGATGCTCACAGCCACCTGCAGGGGCAGGCCTGGGGGTCCTTCATGCAGGGAGCACAGCGAGTTTCAAAGCTGGCCTGGCATCAAAGCTGGGAGCACCTGGCGGCATTTCCAGGGCAAGGAGTCCTTGTAACTTGAGGGCGAGCGGACAGTCAGGAGAATGGAGCCACTTCCAGATGCACTAAGAATTCATGCTGTTTGCTGACGGAACCCATGGAATTGGGGATGGCATGTGGACTGAGTTGGAAAAGTGACTTAAAATGTAAGGAAAGAAAACAGGTGGCTGCGTGGTCGAGAAGCTCTGGGAACCTTGTAACCCGCTGACTTGCAGGGTCGAATTCACTAAAAGAATAAGGAAACTTCTGTCCTCAGGCGCCCTTGGCGTGAAGGCTCTGCCACACCATGGGGCACGGAGCGAAGAGCCTACTGCGAAAGGGACCCTGGAGGATCCGTCAGACAGCGCTGCGCTCTCCCTGCTTGGGGCTGGGGGGCTGGCGCTCTGCAAGCGAGTGAATCACGAGGTTTGCTCTTTAGAGAGGCCTTTGTGGGAAAGGGAGGTAAGAATTGAACCCAAAAAGTGGTGGAGACTTTCTATAAAAATATTTTCTACATTTTTATTTCTATAAACTAGAGAGAGCAAAAAAGACTGATCCACATCATCGGCTACTAGGGAAATGCCATTTCAAAATGCCACAGGGTGTCTTTGCTCCCCCACCAGAATGACCAGAGTTAAAGGGCCGCTATTGCTAGGCTTGGCAGAGGGTGAGGAGCAAATGGAACTCAGAGACCTTGCTTCGGTGCCCTCAGAAGGTTCTTGGCACTTTGGAAGGCAGTTAGGCGGTTTCTGCTAGAGTGGAGCACATACACACTCCTGTGACCAGTAGCCCCTCTCCTCGGCATGTACCCCAAAAAAATGGTGCTTCTATCCACGAGGACATACATGGTAGCAGCTTTATTTATGAGTCCCAAATGGAAGCCCCCGAACATTCATCCACAGAAAGAGTTGGTAATTTTGATATATTCATAGAGTGGTTAGGAGCTGGCCAGACCTGAGCCCTGGGTGGGAGGCCCTAAGGAACCAAGGCTGTCTTATTAAGAAACACCCTCTCAAGGCCAGAGAAGTATCCTCCCTCCCAGAGCGATGCTGTCAAGGCCAGAGACATCTTTCAAGCATCCCCACCCCTGAGGTTCTGACTCCCCCATGGGTTCACTGAGGTGGGCATAGGAAAGAACATGCATAGAAAGAGTGTGGTTATGTAACTCTATCTGTCAATCGACATGATGGACAGGAACAGAATTTGCCCCAGGGGAGGCCTGGGGGAGAGCTAGGGGGAATATAAGCCCCAGGAAGGAATACACCTGTGCTGACCCCACCTGGGATAGCCCGTGCTCCTCTTTGAGGACCTTCTGCCTCTTTAATAAGCCCGCACTGCTTTTGCTTGCAAAATACAACTCCTTTTGCATGTTTGCTCGAATTCTTTCCTGTGGAGACACAAGGACTGGAGGTTTGGAGTTTCAAAGCAGAGTACTAAAGAGGTGGGAGAATAAAACAGACCGACACAAACTCGGTAACCGAGTGAAATACTAATAACAACAAAATGAATGAACGACACCCACACACTACGTGGCTGAATCTCAGGGACATCGCACTGAGCAGTGGTGGTCAGTGCAAAGGACTCGTGCGCGGGGACATCACACGAAGGTCCAGCAGACAAGATGCATGGACGAGGTAGAGCAGGGGTCACCTGGGTGGGGGCGGACAAGTGGGAAGCATCCCAAGGAACGTTTGGAAGCTGGAAACAGTCTGTGCCTGGATGTGGTTGATGGTTATAGAGGTGGCAGCACAGGTGAAATTTTACTGTCCTCTTAAGATTTGGGGTTTACTGTATATGAATGAAACCTCAATAAATGTGGCTTTTAAAAAATAGCTCAAAACCATCATCAAACAAAAAAAAAAAAAAAGAAAAAAAAAAAGGAAAGAACAGAAGGAGAATCTGGGTGTTGAGAAAAGCATGTTCTAGCAATTGGCTGGGGGAAGCCCGTCTCATCCTGTGAGTGGCTCACTTGTTTACATCAGCTTCCTGAAGCAGAAACAGACACCTTGGAAAGCACCTGTCTAATGCACTATCTCGCTGTCCCCACGCCGTCCCCCACTGTCCCCCTCACTGAAGACGGTTGCTGGGGAAAGCTTCGAGATCCATCCATATTCCAGAGCCAAAGTGGCCTTTCCTTGAAGCTTCATTGACCAACGTGTGTTTTGGGGACTGGAAATACATAGACTTATTTCCTTTATAAAGGCAACACCCTGTCTTTGAGGACCAAGTCCAGGTCTGCAGAGGGAATGTTCAAAACTGTGTTAACGTCTGAAACTTGAGGGCAGCACCCGCTGCCGTCAGTGAGCTGCCATCAGCACCTGAGCATCAGCGCCCTCCCTCCATCAGCAACTCCTCTCATTCAGCACCCCGCCTCTATCAGCAACCCCGCTCCATCAGCGCCCCCACCACCATCAGCACGCCCACCCCACCGTCAGCTCCTGCAGGGTCAGACAGGATAGCTCTCTGGGAGGGCGAGTGGGCGGGAGCACCTCTCTGGGTGGGTTTTCACCGGAAGAGAGGAAGCACGGGATGAGAGGGGCTGAACGGTGACATCGAATTAGTGCTCAGAAAGCACCCAGATGTGGATCATCAGGGAGCTTCAGCAGGTGTTCCCATATTCCCAGGTTTCTGCCTTCCCTGCTGAGTAGCAGGGAGCCAGCCTGGAGGGACTGTCCATTCCCCTTTGGCTTTTAGTCTGCACTTCTGGGCTCCCTCGGCGACACCCTAAGGCCCCTGCAGAAACACCCCATGCCTTACCTGTCACTGTTGCTGTGCTTGCTGATAATGAAGTGCTGAGCTGTGGAGGGACCTGGGGGTGTTAAGTTAGCTTGCATTTCAACAGACCCAAGGGCTGGGCCCTTTCCTGCCGTGCAGCTCAGAGGACTTTCCCTGATCCCCAGCGCAGGGACAGCCACACAGCTGCTCTGTGTCCTCACAGGGCCTGGGGCTGGCCAGCCATGGTCTCCATTTCCTTTCTAGTTCCAGTAAATCATCATTTATTTTACACTTGTTCTAAATGGTTTGGGCTCTGGGTCTTTTAAGCCGGCTGATGATGCGCAGGACTGCGACAAAGGCGGACAGAGCCACCTGCTTCAAACTGTTGGCTCTAAAAAGGGACATGGAAATCCTGGGCTCACGGGCCCCCAACCCCTTCATCCATCTCCCTCTGGTTCCTTCTCCTTCGTCTGATGGTCGTGCTCACGCCGGCATTCCCACCAAAATCTCCCGAGCTACGTCTTCCCCAGGCTTCACGACTGCAGGTCGTGGTGGCCTTTGGCGAGGGAAGTGTCTGGAACACAAGCATAGCCGTTCAGAGTTCAGCCATCAGCCAGCATGTCCATCAGGGGCAGAGCTGGAAAAGACACAGGGGTACATCTAAATAGAGACCCCCGCCCCCCGAATCATTGGGGCAGCAGAATTCAAAGAGGCATGAGTTGGTTGAAGTCTCCTGAGCACGAGATGTAATTTCATCCTGGTTCTCAGAGCATTTCTGAAGCTTGAACTGACTTTCCTTCTTTGCTAAGTCCAGTCTCCAGACATAAATCTTTCTGGGACTTAAAGATCATCCTTGCTGGAGCAAGTCCCCCACTGCAGGAGAGCGGGAGCGAGGCCCGGGAGGGGTGGCGAAGTTTAATCACTGGCTCCCCAAAGGAAAAGCTCTTCTGAACGGGGAGTGGGGACAAGATGGGACATCCGACTCTCACAAGTGCCCCTGGCTCACGATGTATCACTCCCAGAGAATTAAAGAAAGAAAGCTCAGCAGAATTTGGCCCTTTTCACTGAAAAGGCAAAAGCAGACAATGATGGAGAGATGTGAAAGTCTCACAGAGTCCTCCCTCTCCCAGCTGGGCACACAGATATTGGCAGCCGGTTCCTGGCCAATATCTGGAGCGGGGATAGGCCTGCTGTCCCGGGAGATGCTGGTTGAACTGGAACTCGCCAGCAGAGACCGCCGTGGGTCTGGCTCCGAACTCTGCTCTGCTAGGGACTGGGCTGCACGCGGTGGCGCACCTGGCCCTCCCTGCCCACGACGGAGCGCGGCCAGATTCAGATGACATGTCCCTGGGTTTCTCACACCTTACATCCCCTGCTCCTGAGAGGACGTGTTCTCGGACGCGCCCACTCAAGGAGACTCTTCCATGACCAGCAGGGTCCAAAGTGCCTCCAGGTGCCTGGCTCCAGGGGATAGCCATGTGGTCCCCTGTGCCGTGTCAATGGGATCCCTGTGGTGGTCCTGAGACAGCCCTTTCAGGTGCCCTGGTGGGGATGGGGCAGCAGAGATCACTGAAGAGAGAATGTCATCACCATCCTTGCATCTGGACATCCAAACCTGTCTGCTCCTTCCCCTGTTTCTTAAAGACACAGCGTTAGCGCTCTAATGCTTGTTTCATTAACGCCTTCCTGGTAGAGATGTGTGAGTTTACCTGTATCGAAGGACTTTCATCAGATGGAGGATTTGAAACCAGACACTGAGCTTCTCCAGCCGAGAGGAGCCAGAGAAAGTGGTGTGTCCTGTCCCCAGGGAAGCCTGACCTGGTGCAGGCTCCGCTCACAGAGGGGCCTCCCTCTGCATCACAGATACCGCCAGACCCATGTCTGTCTCTGTTTGGCTTTCCGAGGGTGGGTAGGACGTGTATGTTCAAGGCTTCTCTCTGAGTGGGCTGGGAGGGAGGATGGAGGAGGGAGGAGTGGGAGAGGGAGCCCAATGATGGAAAACAAGGAGTTTCAAGACCCAGGTGACACCCCTCCCTACCTGCCCAGAAATCTTCCCAACCCATCTGGTGGCTCAGAGCCTAAGGCCACTGCCAGCACTTTTGCGGGAAGGGGAGGCTCCCAATATTCATCTCCCTGAGTTTTCTACTGTGAAGGTCGGGAGATGATGGGTCTCAGCTCTTTCCACTTGTCCTCCTCAGCGATCAGGAGGCTGGTTACCAACTTCCATGCAAACCCAAGTTTGAAGAAAACAGGTAAAGGTTGGGGGCAGAGAAGATGAGAGCTTTCCAGGGAAGAGTTAGCCGGGATCATGTGTGATGAAGTAATGGGACCACTTGGGCCCGTCTGGAGAACTGCTCACGGTTGGAATGACCTCTGTTCCTGTTGTTGAGGGTTACTAATAAGTCCCCTTTGAGAACCAGTCCACCTTTTTCTCTGCTGGGAGAAGTAACTGGTCATGATTGTTCCCAGGTGATTTTTTTGGTCTAATATGAGGTACCTGGGGGAAGATCATGGGAACCTGCAGGAAGCACGGATGACACACTCCCGTCCCCCACCCGCCTGCCCAGCACCTTTTTTGAAACATGAAGGAACCCAGGTATCAAAAGGGCCTGTGGCTGACTTGAACCAATCTGGGACTAGAAACCAGGCTGGGGACTTCGGCCATGTAAACTGGAAAGTGTGGGGAAGAAACCTTTCAGAAAACAGAGACCCAGCATACTCTGGCATCACTCAATGTTTGATCAGTGTTAAGGGTGAGAGGAACGATGATTAGAAAAGTGATGAAAACGTGGTCTTGGCCCGAAAGCCCCCAACCAATGAATATCCAGTGGTGGAGTGACGTTATCATGACCCAGGAAGGGAGGAGTTGGACAGACGCCGTCCAGCACAGCTCAGATCCCCACAGAGGAGCTTTTTTGTCCAAGGACCCATCAAAATCACCCAATTCTAATTGCCCAGACATGTGGCTGTTTTCACTCCAGCAGGGGCACCCATGTGTCACTCTGGGTGGCACCCTGGGCATGGTTGCCACCACCTCAACTGGCCTTTGTTTTCCTTCACAGGCACCACTCTTCATCTTCGAGGCTGCAAGGAACCCAGCTGCCTCCCACAGCCATCAGCACGAGCAGTAAACATGGGACTCTGGAGAAGGTGCCAGTCACATCGCTGATGAGTCACTCCTTCCCACATGGAAAGAAACTTGCCAGTGCAAAGCCCGAGTGTTGCTACCTCTGGTCAAGAATAGAGTGGAGAACACCCTGTACGTGGGAACCCACCCCGGTGCCTCTGAGGAACAGGGTGCAAACTCCTTCATCAGCAGACCTGCTGGGGACCATCCCTGAGACAGCCAGGTGAGCCACCTGCTTGCCCTGGGGCTGCAGTCACAAGGCCTCAAGCAAAACAAATGGGCAGTGATCGAAGCTTCATCTTGGTTAGCAAGTCTGGTCTTTCCACCATTTCCCTTTTTTACGGTTGTTGGCTTCTCACAGTCTACAGAACAGTCAGTTCAGACTCCACCATCACTGAAAGAAGAAGAAAGTCGAAGCAGGAGACCAGCTGCTGTGTCACCAGTGCTTGGATCCTCGGGGGCCCTTCCCCAGCCCCACCACTGCTCCCCTAATGGTCATGCAACCCTGGGGCGGAATTTGGACAAACATTTAACGATTTTAAGTTTAACTAGAAAGCATATAGCTAATGCAGAGTCCATGATTTCTCAGATACTGTTTCATAGGATAAAGCGACATCGATTTAGGTTTAAAAATGTTCAAGAAGATCATGGAGTGAATACTACTACAGAGAGTATTTGGATGTGGGCAAAAGAGCAAAGATGGCACCCAATGTCAAAGCCTTGGAAGACACGGGCGAGCACAGAGCTCTGATCATATACAGGAGACAGGGCAGCCACTTAGGCGATAAGCTCCATCCCAGGGAGGGATGGGGACCGAAGGGTTCTGCAACATTTCCTGGTTCGGCCACGTTGAACCTGAAAACTGAGGTCGGGTGGCAGCCGCATTAGCAAATCCGTCCGAGAAGTGGGACTGAGCTGCGGTGGGTGCATTTTTCATAGAGACACTCTCCAAGCTACTGGAGCTGCCCCGCATTCTTGGTGCCGGTCACGCTTTAGGAAAGGGTTCAGTCTCCCAGGGCACAAGGACAGACATTACTTCTAGGAACTTAAATCAGACAAACTCTGGAATTGGACGGTCTGAATCCAGCTGGGCCCGTGGCTTGTGGAATAGCCGTACTTCCAACTCCAGCCAAAGACTTTCCAGGAGATTGCAGTAAGGGCTTCCCATCCACCTTGGGGCTCAGCGATGGCTGCCTTTCCTTCTTGCTTTCCTAACGCCACCTCTTCATGTCAATGTGATTGAGATTGAGGATCAAAGAATTAGAATGAATGGACAGGTTAACGGGTTCCAACCACCTTCGAGGAAAGTGACCTTGAATCACAACTTTCCATATTCCCAAGATGTCCCAATGATTGATAGAGGTTGGGGTCCAGGAATTCCCAATTTCTAAAACCAATTTTGTGTACTATATATCCGTGATGAAAAAAGGCTATAAATGAAGATGCTGTGTGCAACAGAACTTTCTAGAATGATGGAAATGTACCACAATGTTTATTATCCAGTATGGTAGCCAGAGGCCACATGAGGCTATTGAAACCAGAACTGTGGCCAATGTGACTGAGGAGCTCATCTTAAGTTAAATTAATCAAGATTTAAGTAGCCACATGTGACTAGTAGCTCCTGTACCGGAGATCACAGTGCTAACCCAAACTGTGTTCAGCAGTCTGGAAGCCCTGGTCAGCCCCCAAAGTCAGGCCAAGAAAACAAAAGCACACTGACCGAAATGAAAAATAAAACTGTCCCCATATGCAGATGACATGATGGTCTACTTCGCAAATCCTGCGAGTTTCCCAACAGACCCTCCCAGAACCAGTACGTGGATTCAGCAAGGCCCGGTACATAAGATGAAGATGCAGGAATAAACATTTCTGTCTTCCACAATGAACATACAGACACTGACATTTAATGATACCATACCAGCTGCAACTGACTTTAAAAAACAAGAGCATGATTTAGGTGAAAATCCAACAAAATATGCGTCTGATTTGTATGCTGAAAAATCCCAAGTGCTGATGAAAGAAATCCCAGGCAAGATGAGTGAAAGGGAAGCGTTCCCACTCCTGGGATTGGCAGACTCATCATTGGGAAGATGTGGATTCTCCCCAAAATGATATACAAGCTTAATAATGCAATTCCTAATGCAATTTTCAGCAATGTGTTTTGTAGATCTAGACAAGACTGCATAAAATGTACATGGGAAAGCAAAGGAACTGGAGTAGCTTGAATAAGTCCAGGCAAGAAGATCGGGAAGAATTGCTATCATTTCAAGACTCTGTAGTTAACATCCATCAGACTGTGTGCTCTCGGCGGGGGTGTGGGGCGGTGGTGGTGGAGAGATGGAGATTAAAGGCACCAGATAGCAGACCCAGAAATTGTTCCACAAAGTATGGCAAACTAATTTTTGACAAAAGTGCAAAAGCAATTCCCTGGAGGAAGGTAATCTTTTCAACAAATGCTGTTGGAGCAAGGAAATCTCTATTGACCAAAATAAATAAATAAATAAATAAATAAACCTAGGTGTAAATGCTTTATCTATCCAAAATGTAAATCAAATGCATCACAGGCTTAAATGTTAAGGTCAAACCCTAAGACCCTTAGAAGAAAACATGGAAGAATATCTAAGATATGGGACTTGGTGAGGAGCTCTTAGCTTTGACATCCAACTATGAGTCATAAACGAAAATACTGATCAACTGGTCATTGACATTAAAAGAATTTGCTCTGGGAAAGACCCTGTGAAAAGAGTGAAAAGATGAGCTGCAGATCGAAAGGAAATAAGTGTAAACCACACTGATATATATGGACTATATAAAGGACTCTCACTCTGAACACCTGAAAAACAAATATTGAAGAGAAAATGGGCCAAAGTCATAAAGTGACCTTTTCCTGAAAAAGACAGACACATAAGCACATGAAAAGATGTCATCTTGTGTAGTTCTTAAGGAAATGCACATTCAAACCCCAATCGGACATCACGCACTCCTATTAAATTGGCTAACATAGACATTTGTGGCAATGGAATATTATTCAGCCGTCACAAAAGGCTATCTTGCCATTTGTGCCAACACGGAAGGACCTTCAGGGCCTCATGCTGAGTGGAAGAAGTCAGACAGAGAAGGACAAGACTGGACTCTCATTCACACGTGGGGTCTAAGGAAAGTCCACCGGAGAAGCAGAGAGCAGAATGGCAGTTGCCGGGGCTGGGGTGAGGGGCAAACTTCCACTTGTGAGAGTTTGTCTGGAGACTGAATGTACACCATGGTGACTGCAGCGAACAGAACTGACTGGACACAAGTGGCTAAGAGAATAAGTCTCATGCGTTCTCACCACACATGCGTCCACATGCACACATGCCCACAGGTACGTGTACGCAGCACGCGGATACAGACACAAGTACACACATGCACACACGCCTACACACATACCCACGGGTGAGGACATTGACATGTTCACTTGTCTCCTGAGGCTCATCCCTCTGCACCACTGACCTTTGAACAGGGCTCGTTTGAACTGAGCATGCGCTGATCCATGGCTCTGGTTTTCTATTAATGCAATTGACCTTTCAGATCTGTGGCTCTGAATTCAAGATTCAACCAGCCCTGCCCTGGGTATGGCTCCAAAGGACTCCGAGATCCCGAGGACACTGAGGAGCACGGCTGTCCGGTTTTGGGGAGTCCAAAGATCTGCTTGGGTTTCCTACTGCGTGGGGTCAACACCCGACACCCCACCAGGTGACAAGTAAGGAAACCCATCCCCATAACCAACATTCACGTGCCTGTTACCCCAAGTTGCCCTCAAACCCCGCCTCCTGCCCCTGCCGGCGCCTCCCCAGCCGCCTCTCACTCCACACTCAGCTCCTGGATCTTCACAGAAAGTGAAATCGAGTGCCTGCCCCTGCTCCATCTGGCCTTCATGCGGCAGGGCTCCTCGGAGAGTCATCGTGTTAGAGGGCCAACAGCCCATCGTGTCTTCCTGGGCAGCACTGAACTGCTGCATGTCCCACGATCTCTTTGCTGTCCCCTGTGGGTGTCATATGGGCTGGCTCCAAACTGGTCACTGCAGGTAGAGCTGGGAGGCGTGTCGGGGTAGAATCTCTGTCTGGACGCATCCTCCCATTTCTCCGGGGCGAATGCCGAGATGGGCTCTCTAAAAGCTGTCGTGGGTGTGTGTGTAAACTGGCTGTCATCCTGTCCCCCAGGCCCTGCTCCATTGCCCCAGCTGTGTGTGGGGTCCCAGCCCCTCCACAGTCCTGCCCACTCTGCAGTTCAGTTGTTTTCATTTTAGCCTGTCGAATAGGTGTGGTTCAAATCTTTTATGAATTGTCCCAGGTCCCCAGGAGGCTGCAGTCATTTTGAGGCCCTAATACACCTCCCCCGACATCCTCTCTTTCACATCCCGCGTGCCTGCAGCCTGGCTGCAAGCCCAGGACACTGGCATCACACACGTGTGTCTGCGTGAGCTTGTGGAGCCCACAGTCCAGAACCAGACCTGTCCCGTCAGTCACCACTGAGATCGCCTTCCTCCTCCTCCGGATGGTGACGCCCCAGCACCGCCATCCCTAAACCCCACCAGCCAGAAGTCTAATTCTCCACCCCCATCATCCTGTCATTTCCAGACGTTATGTAAATAGAATCGCGCAGAATGTGATATCGTAAGGGTGACTTTTCTTTTCTTTCTTTTTCTTCAAAGAAAAAGACAGGCAGGAATGAAGGCGGTCAGGCAGGAAGAGAGAGGAGAAAAACACTGTATTGTATTCTGTTGTTCGTCTTGGTTGTTCCCCCAGGGCCTTGGGATGTGAACCTGGGTCCTTGGGATGTCTGTGGACCGTGCTGGGACCAGAGGCGGCGGAGCAAACTGCCACTCCACCAGGGTGCGCCAAGGTTGGCTTTTTTCATTCCAGCTATTGCCTTTGAGATCCACCCAGGCTGTTGTGAATGTCCAGAGTCCTTCCTTTCTCATTGCTGCGTTGTGCTCCCCACTTTAGACGGACCAGGGCTGGTCTAGCCGATCATCCACCCAGGGATGTCTCTGTGGTTTTAGGCTTTCTTGGCGACTGCAGATAAAGTTGCTCTGAACAATCGTTTAAAGCTGTGTGCGTTTTCATTCCTCTGGGGTAAATGCTCAGGAATGCAACTGCTGGCCAGATGTGTTTAGTGTTGGAAGACAGTGCCTGCTGGAACCTCCTGCAGTCCCAGCGGCTGGGCGAGAAAGCCAGCTTTCCTACATACAGGGCATTGTTCTCATGGGTGTGTGCCGACGACCCCTCAGACTCGTGTGCGTTTCCCTTGTGACGGGTCACTCTGAGACTTTTTTGTGTGCGTTTTCGTGATCCGTGTATCTGCTCTGGTGAACAGTTTGCACATATTAATCTGTTTTCTAATTGGATTGTTGGTTCTGTCTTTATTTGACTGTGGAATTCTGAGAGTTTGTCATATTTTCGAGATCTGAGTCCTCTGTCAGGAGGTTTGCAAATCTTTTCTCCTAGTCTGTCCCCTGTCGTTTCATCCGTTTCCCATGGTCTTTCTCTCAATGAATATTTGTATTGGCCTGGTCTTCGCTGGGAGGGCTAGGGGACTTTTTCTGGGGTGTTTGGGGTACAGCCGTTACAGACTGTCTAGAGCGTCCTTTCCTGACCCTTTGGTGGGCGACAGCAGGATTTTCTTGAGCTTTTATACTCTGTTCTCATTGCTGTTCCAGGGTACTGGATTCTCAGCACCATGCTGGGGACAGATGAGGCCCAAAGAGAACCTGGAAAACTCAACCACAGCCTTTCTAGGCTCCTGCAATCCTGAACCAACTTCCATCTTCTTTCCATTTCTCCATCTTCTTCTATTTGCTTTATATCAATATACAAGAGTTTAGCTGTGCATGTTGGGAGAAATAGCAAAAAAGAAAAATAAGTCCATCTAACCCATCTTTCCAGAAGTAGAAAGCTGTTTTCCATAGTTTTTTAAATACTTAATTCTCTTTGACACACTCTGCCACCTGCTTCTGGTCCTTCCCCAGAGCTAATTATTTTTCTTGATTTAGTGTGTTTCTTCATCAATGTTTCTCCCTCTGTTTTTATCCACACCTATGGGTACCTATGGAAATGCATTCCTATAAAAATTGTCTCATCATTTCCTTTGTCCATTGAACATGGTTCTGAAATCGCTCCATGTTGACACCCAGAGACCATCCTCCTTCATTCTAGCTGCAGCTGATCAGACGACAATGGCTCGTAGCACAAATGAATGTGATTTATGTAACTAGTCTCCCCCAAGCAGCTGTAAGTTATTTCTAAGTTATTGCTATTATCAACAACGACGCTATTAATATTCTTATTCCTGCTTGTCTGAACACATGTGAAGCTGCTTTTCTGAAGTGACACCTAGAACAGAATGGCTTACATCAACGAGACTGTGTACTTTAAATTTTACTTATGACGGACATTTGTCTTCACTCACTACTTACTACCACGCCAGCCTCCAGATCACATTCCCCCCGTAGTTAATGGGGATTCCACCTCCTGTCTACTCATCAAGATGCGATGCGATGAGTCTTTTCCTTTACTAGTCTGTGTGTGGAAAGCTTGCCTATTTCTTAGTTGCATGGGCCGATGACTTAAGCACTTGGTAGACTTTTGACCATTTATGCTTTTGTCCCCTGATGTTCCGCCTGGATTCCTTGTCCATTTCTTGGTAAGATGTTGTTTCTTTTTTCTTTTTCTTATTGATTAGTGTTTCTCTGTGCCTTTGGTGCTACTCCTATGTTCTTCAGAATTACACACTTTTCCACCTCATCTGCCATTTAACCTTCAACTTTGTGGTATTTCTTTGAGTCTAGAAAACTTTACTTTTTAATACAATAAAGGAAAATCATTAGAATAGTTTAGATTTACAGAGAAGTTGCCAAGACAGTGCCGAGTCCCTGGATGCCTTGTGCCCTCTGTCGCTTTTCTTACTGTATTATCCTGGGATGTTTATCATCGCTGCGGAAGCACCTTGATCCATTACGAGTAACGCGACTCCACACGTTATATGGATTTCACCAGCGTTTGTTTACTTCCATTTTCAGTTCCATCACCCTACAGGACACATCGTCACCGTGCCCCCTTAGATCCCCTGCTCTGGGACAGTCACTCAGACTTCTGCTGCTGTGGATGTCTTGAAAGTTCTAAGGAATTGTGGTCGCATGCTTTAGAACACCCCTCAGGGTTCATTCTTTTTTAAAAAATCTTTTATTCTCATAATTAGCCTGGGTTTTCGGGAGGAAGACTGCCAAGCTGATGTGAATGTCTCATTGCATCTACACGTCACTGGTGATTTACCTGATCATCTGGCTTAGTTTGGCTGGGTGACCCCACGATAAAGAAACGACAGGAGAGAAAATAAACTAAAAGACAACCTCTGTTCATGGATCAGGTTTAATATTGTTAAGAAGAAAGCTCCCCCAGCCACAACTTGGGCATTCCATCATATATGACTATTTCATTTTTCTATAATTTTTGGAAGCTTCATAAAGCTTTGAAAATACCTATGCCATCTAAGTGTCAGCAAATAGCCAAATAGGAGCAATACTTTCCCATTCCTTAGCAACCCAGAGTTTCTGCTTTCTATTCGAATAGGTGTACCAGGAAAATCATTAGCTAGAATTTAAGTAGGCTGAGGGAACAAAAAGGGGCTCTGGTAGAGCAATTGTATGCTAATGAAGTGACATTTGAAGAAGTTCTAGAAAAGTAACATGCACGAGATTAAGTATAATCATATCCATTTTCTCTCAATGCTTTATTCTTTGGGGAAAAAGAAAACTCTGTAACAAAATTTTAAATGAAAGAAACTGCATTAGAATTAAGAAGATGCCAGTTTCCCATATTGATCTACAGATTTAATACAAACCCTCTCAGATTTGTAGACACTGACAAACCAATCCTAAAATTCATGTGGAAATGTCACAGCTCTTAAATCGTCTAAATAATTCTTGAAAAAAGAAGAAGAAAACTGGAGGACTCACATATTCCAATTTCAAAGCTTATTACCACCATGAAGGCAGCATTGGGTCAGGACACATGTGGGTCATGGACTAGAGCTGAGAACCCAGAAATGAACCCTCACATTTATGGCCAGTTGATTTTCTTTGGACAGAGGGAACAAAATTCAACAGTGGGTGGTGGTGGTCTTTTTTAACAAAAGGTGCTGGGACAGCTGGCAACACCTGTGCAAAATAACTGATCTGCCTCTGATGTCACACCAGATACAAAATTTAGCTCAGTGTGGACCCAAGACTGTAAAAACACTTAGAAGAAAACAAGAAGCAAACCTTCATGACCTTGGCTAGGCTTGAGTTCTTAAACGACACACCAAAAGCTCAAGCAATAAAGGGATGGCAGCCAGGGGAATGTCATTAAAATTAAACATTTCTGCTCTTCCAGGATGTTCTTGGAAGTGTCAGAGAGTGATGTAGGCCCAGACCCAGTAAGATGTTTACAAACCATATATCTGATGCGGGGCCTGTCTCCAGAATAACAAAGAACTCCTAAACTCAGTGAGGCAATGGTAAAGAACTGAATGCTAAGAAGGGCAAAGAATTTCAGAACCCATTTTTCAAGAGGAGGGGTGTCTAAAACGATGTGAAAAGGTGCTCTGCACGCTCACCTCAGCTCCAAAGAACCTCCTGGCCGTGGGAAAGGAAACAGCAGGAGGGGTTGGTGATTTCAACAAGACACATGGAGCGAGAGGAGGCCATCCTCTTCAGGCCACCTGAGTCCAGTGCCCCAGATGCTGAGGGAGGCATTGGGGCCCGGCGGGTGGGGGGTCCGCCAGCCTGGATTCCCAGTATCACTTGTTATTGCTCCTTTTTATTCTTTAGGATGAGAATCTGGAGCAGAGTGAGGTCCTCCTCTCCCCACTTCCTCGTCTCTCTCTTTGGAGGCACGACCACTAACTCCCGTTCTTGTGTCTTCCCAGGAAGCGTGTGCCTGTCCTGGCATGTGTGCCTCATGCTGTCATGCACACTCATTTGCACACACACTGTCCAGGGTGCTCGCTTGAGTCCTCGCATGCAATTCTGTTTGTTCTGCTGAGGTTTTTGGCCCCATGCGCTGGTGCTGCAGAGCTCCCGGTGCTGGGACACGGAGCGGGGAGATCAAGGAGGTGAGGAACGGGGTCTGGAGATGTGGAAGGGGGTCTGGCGATGAGGAAGGGGG